>WSXT02138468.1:0-41342 GCA_011762715.2 Neuroterus valhalla
TGAGGTTAGACTCCCATATTTCACACGATTTTTGAAATTTTATAAGTTACGACAGATTTGAAGAAATAATATACAAGACCACTGGATTCCTGTTTCTATTTGACTTCTATAAGAAGTAATAGCTTTTGCGGCCTGTAAGTCAGACCAAAAAAATAATAACGAGTAAAATTCTCCTCTGGAATTCAAGTAACAGATACGCAATTCAATGCAATTGAATGGATTTTTGTTTCCTGTATGGATAACCAAAAACTAACATTGAATAAAGTAACCACTCAATTGTTGAAGCTTACAGAGAAATATAATTTGCCGGAAGAATTAATATTTCAAAAATGTTTCGGAAAATTTGCTTCTAACTCAAAGTTTTTATGAAATCAAATTTTATCCAAAATAAGATTTTCCGAAAGGGAGATCTCTTTTCTTCAATAGACGAAGGCACACATTTTTGTTGGCATTGTAGTCTGTGACGTTCCTTGCCCTCACGATTATCCCTCCGCCCTGAGCTAAGGCAATCCTTTTTTTTTTATCTGGAAGATTTTAAGGTTAACTAATTCAGTATGGCGTCACTCCCGGTTTCATGTTCCATGGGGTTAGGAGAGTCGTTATAAAAGATATGTTTATGTTGGGTTTTGAGTAAAATTTACTATGAATTTCGAACTTGGAAAGCTTTACTGCAGTTCTTGTAGTTATATTTAAGATTTTGTGAATGACACAAACTTGTACAAGAGCGCCAATCTCAAAGAATTTTTCTACTGCAGGCGTATACCCGTTTCTCTGTCGTCGAATTTTCAATAGATATATAATTTCTTGTAAAGGATCAAATTTTGTCACATTTCTTGCATAAACTGATAGTAGGAAATTGTTTTTAATTCCACTTCTGTTGTTTGAACAGAATTATTCAGGAAAAGGGATTTGGTATTTCTATATGAAAGATATTCGATGTAAATTAAAAATGATCAATTGCCTAATATTTTTTCCTGGGTATTTCTTTGAGTGAGTGTAGTGTGATAAAATAAGTTTGGACTTTAACAAAAATTTTACTACTCCAAAATAGAAAAATACTGGATTTTATTCATGTTGGATCACCTCTTCAACAATCTAGTGAATCAAAATGAAGAAGTTCTAGAAGGATGGTTGATACTTCTTCAGAAGTTTTGGGGAAAATCTTCTTGGGAAGTTCCTAAAAAATTTGCCATTCTTACAGTTTTTCTTGATTGGACATATGAGAAGGAATTTTTCTTCTTATCCATTTGCTGAGGAAATCAGTATCAACTGGTCATTATGAAGGTCATAAAACGAGAAGGAAAATATCAGCAGGTAAATTTGTGACGATTAGAAGCAAAATTATGTAATGATGCAAATTTTCTATGAGTTATTTCGATTTTAACAAAATTTCAACTCATGAACATGATTTTTTTTCAGATTATTGATACACCAAAAAAGTTTTGATGGCTCTGGCGATTTTCCCAGTACCTTTTGAAATTATCCGAAGAGAATCCAGATGCATTATCAAATCAACTTTCCTTGGCCTTCAATCATATTGATCACGTCAATGGACCTAGTTCCATTGAGGATTGCAACTTTTGAGTCAACAATCTTGAAACTGGACTTTATTTTACCCATTTTGCCATAATCAGAGTACCGATTGGATTATTTAAACAAGAATATGGATCCACGATTTTACCAGTAATTACTTATCAAGTGTTTCGATTCAAATGATTTGTTGAAAAACGGTCAAGAATATTTTTCTACTGCGAGAATGTGTGAGTGAGAGATAAATTCTTACAGTTAGATTTCCTTATTGGTCTTTAAGTGTGTCATTTATTATTGTTTTCTTATTTTTATTTAACCGGAACATTCGGTGCAACTTACAAATTGTAATATTGTTAATTATAATTATTTTCGCTATTAATGCAATGAAAAACGAATTATAAATTTAACATGGAATTTTATATATCATAACTATGGGAATTCTTTAAATCAATTTTACGACAGAGAAACATATATAGAAATAAGATTGAATATAAATTTTGTACCAGCAGGATGCGTATCCTATTTTTGTGAATAATCATTTTCATTCTTGATTTTGTAAAACAAGAGCGCAATTTGACGAAAATTTAAAAGTCCCTCGTGTTTTATCACTTGGTTTGAAAACGGCGCACAAATTTGAAATGTACTCATCATAATGAAATTGTTTAAATTTATTTTATATAGCGTTTGCAGTATATTGTCATTACACGTTCGCCTCTTATGTATAATCTTCTATATAATCATTGTCATATATTTGAAAATTGTGTATTTTTTCTTTTCAATCACGATTTCAATTCATCGAATGTTTATCTTATCAGCTGATGCTCATAACATAACCTGGATGCAGACTTGTCACAATAAACATGTATTAAGAAGTTGAAATTTAATTCTTTTAATTCAATCAAACTCCAAAATTACAAAATGGATAATGTGGCATAAAATGAACAAAAGAGTACAGTGGGCCTTCAATATTTTCACTTGCAGGCAAGTTTTCTTGAATTTCTTTTAAATCAAGTTTATTACATATCCTCTATTTTAGAACGCAGAAGCAGGTATAAATAATAATTTGTTTTTGTTGTTAGTTCCACTTCTCTGCACCTTTCAAGATACCAAATTTTTCGAATAGATTCAAAAAGAATGGCATCCACTTCAATTGACACAAAATCCGACCTCAAGGGTATTTTCGAGGCTGGAATTAAAGCAGTTTTGCCTCATTCCGTTATAAAAAGCAAAGTCAAGGTCATAGAAGATGAGTTGCAAGTTGGGAGTGAAAAATTTACTTTGAAAGAAAATGTTTATTTGGTCGGTTTTGGAAAAGCTGTTATGGGAATGGCGATTGCTCTAGAGGAAATGCTCGGAGATCGCTTGAAAAAAGGAATTGTTAGTATTCCGAAAGGTTCAAAAGACAGTATTTGGAAAAGTCCGAATTTAGACAAATTTCCGAAATTGAAAGGTGTCATTGAGTATCGAGAAGGTGCGAAAAATAATCAACCAGATGAAGAGAGTTTGGAAACTACACATGATATTTTGGATTTAGTAGAAGCTCTTAAGGAAAATGACACGCTGCTTGTCCTCATTTCAGGAGGAGGTACTATTCAAATTTTAATTTGTAGAATATATAATGCACTCTATGATTTGTATGTATTGATTATTACCTACTAAAAACTGACTGCAGTAGCTGGGTTGGTTTCCTGCAGTTTTCCACTTCCCTAAAAAAAATTCGAGCGCATGCGCGCCCTTCAAAATAAAAATTCGGCTCCAGACGAGACTGATTTCAAAGATTGAAATCCCCCACAGGATTGAGTACGTTAGACATCGCTTGGAGGCTTATTGTTAAGGGTTGGGATAATTGTGGATTTCGAGAAGGATTTGAGTTAAGGGGTTTAAGGTCTGACGATCTCATATGCCGGAGGAAAATATTGATATGTAGAAACTCCAAAAGAGTATACATGGGTAAAAAATCTGATCTTATTGCCAACTAAAGAATCTAAAACAGCGTATACTGTACTTTATGATTTAGTTCCAAGATCCTAATTAAAGATTACTTCAGTTTCAAACGAGATTGGGAAGCGTTTAATTTTCAACGCTCTAAGTTTGAATTTAATAATTCCTGAAGTTCCCAGTTAGGAATCATGTTAAATAAATGGTTTATATGATCTTAATTATTTTCAGAATAATTCGACTTTGAAGGTTTAAAACTAAAAAGTCTCCGAGTTCAAACGGTAAAACAGTGCATTTGTTTTATACCTTAATCTCATTTTTTAGTTCAGAAAAATCTATCGAATCACTGTCAATTCCAATTGATACTATATATGATGACAGATAGCTGATAAAAACGTGTATCATCTCTAAAAGTCTTATGATTCGAAATTGAAATTACTATTTTCTATAACCATCCATTTTCCATTCCATTCCATTTTTCATAGCTGAAGAACAAATTTTCATCTGCAAATGCTTGCATTCGAATTATTTTTTTAAATAATACAAGCTGCAGATCCACCATCGTGTTGAAAAAATAGCGATTGATTAAAACATTATATTAGGCGTTTATCATTTAAAAAACTTCCGATTTAATAATTTAAACCAATTTTGGAATTGCTATAAGTACCAAGTCTATTCTATGAGGAAGCAAAATTGAAAAAAAAAAAATAACCATTAACTTTTATGGCAATTCTACGTTTTATGCTTCAACAAAAATTAAAAATTTATGTATTTTGTTGACAATTTATGTATTTTTGGTAGAGAATTAATCTTTTTGTAGATAAAAATTCATCCATTTGGTTGAAAATCCATGTATTTCTGTGAAAAATGGTCTTTTCGGTGGATGGTTAATGATCTTTCTTGGAAATTTGTATTTTTTGGTTAAAACTGAAACTGCTTCCTTGAAAATATAATCAGTTCCGCTTAAGATTCCGACTATGTTATTAAAAATTCTTCTTTTTTGATCGAATTAAACTATTTTTCATTCTGTATTAAAATTTTATGACTACTACATGTATCGTAGCAAATTTATCATTTTCTGTTGAAACATAAACTACTTTATTTTGTAAATAATGCATTTTTTATGGTTAAAGATTCATAACTTGCGTTGATAATTCCACTATTTGAATGTAAATTAATTTTTCGTTGAAAATTTTACTATTTTATAGCGCCTCCTTCTAAAGATTGATTACTTTATTATCAAATCTTTTGTTCAAAGCTGAACCACTTTATTAAAAATCCATTTATTTTTAAGATCCACCTCTTCGGTTGAAAATTTTTCCATTGGGTCAAAAAATCATGTATCTTGTTGATGATTCGTCCATTTACATGAAAACATAATCCTTTTGTTCGAGGATTCACCATTCTTGTCTAAGAATTCGACTACTTGGTTAATTTAACTACTTTCTTGAAAACTTGAAAATTAACTATTCCATTTTTGATTGAAAAATTTTGTTTTATTTTTGAAAAAATTCAACCACTTGAATTATTTCTGTTAAAAACCCAGCCATTTGATTGATATTCCAATAATTTTGTTGAAAATGTATCTATTTATTTTGAGAATGGACTTATTTGTTGGCAATTGAGCTATTGGGTTAACAATGTAACTGTTTTCAGTCAGCTATTAATTCTTATATTTTGAAAATTTAACTTTTGGGTGGAAAATTCATATAATTCCCCTGAAAGGAAAATAATTAAATTTTTCTTTTGCTTTAAAAACTGTTTTGTTCTTCCATACAGGAAATAAAAATTTTCGCAAAGTTCGCAATTGACGTTGCTATTTTCCTCATTAACGTAATTGGGGGAAACTAAAATTATTTTATTATTAAACGAAAATTATTATTTAGAAAATTTTTTTGTTAAAAAAGGAACTGTTCAACTCTGCTGAGATTCGAACCCAGGTTCTTTCGTTTGCTGGTCTTATTCCTCATTTGCGGATCTTGAAACGGAATCTTCTGTTAATTTAAATATTTTATGCATTTTTCCAGAATACTTGAGCGATACATTTTTTTCGAAAGAAAAGGTTAAGAAAGATTTTATTGGTCATACTTTCTAATAAAGTATTTTTTACCGAGACAAATACATACAATTACATGATTAAAAATTCTGTACCAAGTTAGTGAAATCAAATCCGGACAAGTCGTTGATAATAGTTATACAAAAACTAAAAAATTCAAACAAACTCAATGTAACAGAGGAATATCAACCTCGTTTTGAAAAAATTGTCGGAAGTTATTGTCGATTATTTACATTTTTACAACAAAAAAAACTGCCATTTTCTAATGTGAAAACTGTCTCAATTGTTTTGTCAAAATGTAAAATATTGGACATTTCCCTTCGATTATTCCAAGAAGAAGGTAAACATTTCTCTGTTCTTATAAGTTTGCTTGACTTTTTAAGATTTCGTATAACTATTATACACGACTCATTTTTATTTGATTTCACTGACTCCAAATTTCTGTAATAAATACTTAATGAGAACGCTTGGCCAACAAAGCTTCCTTTTGTCTTTGAAGAAATGAACATCTGCTGTTACATCTTCTGTTAGAAAACTGTTCATAATGACTAAAATGTGAATCTTAGTTGAAAATGAGGAAATTATAATTTCAATTGAATCTATATTCAATCCCTTCCAGGTTCAGCTCTTCTCTACATGCCAAGGCCTCTAATCTGTTCAGAAATTAAGCAAGAATTCTGCAAAAATCTCCAAAACGCAGGAGCCGATATAACCGAATTAAACACGATTCGCAAAAAACTATCCATGGTAAAAGGTGGAGGTTTAGCCAAAGTGACTTATCCAGCTTCAGTAATAAGCCTCATAATCTCTGATATAATAGGAGATCCCATCAGTTTAATAGCCAGCGGTCCAACGGTTTACAGTCCGAAATCCCCCGAAGAAGTCTCCACAATTCTAAAAAAATACGACCTCCAAAAAACACTCAAAGGAGATTTAAAAACACTCATAACTTCCAAGGAGCCCAAAGAATACAAAGATCTTCTCGACAAGCGGAAACAATTTAAACACGTTAACAACATCATCATCGCAAACAATTTACTAGCCATGGAAGCAGCAAAAATGGAGAGTCTAAAAAAAGGATTCACTCCTGTAATTTTACGAAACGATATAAAAGGTGAAGTTCACGATGTGAGCCTCGCTTATGTCCGAACAATATTCTATGTCTGTCTCGGTTTAGAAAAATCTATCGAGAGAAAAGATTTCTTCGAGGGAATGAAAAAAGATCCTCTGCTTCCTCTTGATTCTAAGAAAGTTGATGAGATTTTTGACATCATTGAAGAAACTCCGACTAGAGGAATTCTTCTGATTGGAGGAGGAGAACCGACAGTCAAAGTCACCGGTTCCGGAAAAGGAGGAAGAAATCAAGAGCTCGCTTTATATTTTTCTTTGGATTGGCTAGCGAGGATCAAATCCCATCCGGATTTATCAAAATACGAGGTAATTTTTTTGAGTGGAGGCACCGATGGTCAGGATGGTCCTACGGATGCTGCAGGTGCTTTTGGATATCCGGCAATCGCTCCTATTATTTATCATCTGAGAGAAAAAGTAAGGGAGTTGCAAATTCGAAAAAACTCCCCTCCTGAAAATTCAGATCAAATAGTGGTTCCTGAAAATTTAGATATGCTATCAAACGAAATTGAAAAATTGATACCTGAAGTTGTTCTAAAGGAAAACAACAGTTATAATTTTTATTCTCGCTTCAAAAAAGGAGAGGATTTATTAAAAACTGGACTTACAGGAACAAATGTGATGGATCTTCATCTTATTTTAATAAGGAAACGCCAATGTGGATGTTCAATTAAATTTGAGAGAGATCCAAAATGTACGAATCCCTTTGACGAACACGATTTACACAGTGATTCAGGTGGAAGCGAAAGTAAAACCAGTGAGGAGACTTTCCTTGCTGTAAGAAAGAGAAACATTTCCAGGGATGAAGAAACATAGTTTTGTATATTTTAACGTGTTGTTAAACTTTTGCTTGTTTATTCGTTCCGAATACACAATATTAAATTACTTTGATTCTTAAAAAGTATTTTGTACACTTTTAAATATTGCACGGGTGAAAACAGAAAAGTTAAATCAACCGAAACACAAGTCCTCGCAATCTTCAAAATCAAATTCGTATCTGGTTGAAAATGTTTATCTCATCCTCTATGAATATTCTTTCTTTAACAACTTTAAATGTAAAACGGAAAGAATGGAAGGACGGTTCTGGACGATAAAAGTTCATTTCCCTCTTTTATAAAAAATTATTTTCCTGGAAAAGGAGAGATTCGTAATATTACGTTTTGGTGTATTTTCAACTGTCTCTGTTTCTTTCAAATCGAAAGAACCTAAAATTAAAGAGTTACTTACGTATAATCAATAAATTAAACAGATTTTGAATGCTTGCTGATAAAGGCAAGTTCACATGAACAGTAATAACTTTTTAAAAACGTCGAGCTTTCAGCTCCCCGCAGATTTGAATGGAAAAATTACCAGTGAAAAATCTGTAAGGCTCTCAAAAATAACAGTACATTTTTACAAATACGATGGACGTTCAGGATTTTTCAAAGTTCCCTCTTGTAGAAACTCTGGCTCAATGGAAAATTGAATACGTATGAAGAGTTTTGAGGTATGAAAAGATTTCTCAACTGGTTCCTTATTAAAGATCCCAACTAAAAAGATGATGTTTTACGAGCATGTCGCGAACGCCGTCTTTTAAAGGTTGAGATTGTTCCTTTTTGGGCGGCAATTCCCAGTCGGGATTTAAATTGAAGGCAAATTGACTAAGTATCCTTAATTCGCACTTTACTTGAACCCAACCTGGGCTATTCACAAAACTCCATGGCTGATACCTAAAAAACCGAAATTTTTAAATAAAAATTTCGAATAGGACAGTACACTAACAATGTGCCGTTTAGGAAATTTATCATAAAAATCTGTGAAACTTTTGGAACTTGAGCATTCTTAGCAATATTTATAATAATTATAGATGGGGAATTCCTGATTTACATTGAAAAAGTGGGTTTTTTAATTCCAGAAATTACATCTTAATTCTTCCATTCCATGTAAAAAAGGTCAATTTTCTGAAAAGATGAATTTAAAAACGAAGTGAACGGTTAATCAAACAATCTCATTGAAATATTGAACAAAAAAGATCAAACTTCAACCAAAAACAATTGCATCATGAGCTAAAATATTGAATTTTCAAGCCAAAAAAATTAGTTTTTTTTTTCAAGACAGTTGAATTTTTATCTAAAAGGACGTATTTTCTGTTCAAAAAGAAATGTTCAAGAAACCAGTCAAATTTTCGTTCGAAAAAAATGATTTTCTAACAAAATAATAAGATTTTCAACTAAAATAATGATTCTCCAAAAAAAAGTCTAACGAAGAAGCTCAACCTTCAAGCAAGTATTTGAATTTTCATTAAAAGAAGATTATTTCTCAACAAAAGAATACATAGTTTCAATATTTCAACCAAGAAAAAATATTTCAATTTAAAATCAAGAAGATTAGAATTTAACCAAAAGAACGGGTTTTCTCATAAACCGAAATCATAGAATTTTCAACGAAGCAGTTGAAATTTTGAATCAAAAAGGAAATTTGTCGGCATTGTTGGATTTTCAACCAAACAGTTCATTCTCCGCCAGAAAAATAATGTTCAATTGAATAGTCGTATTTTAAACTGAGAACGGTAAATTGTCAACCTAAGATATGGATCTTCAACTATTAAACTGATTTCTGAACAAAGTAGTCCAACTTCTAATGAAGTAGTTGAATTCTCAATCGGAAAGGTTGTGTTTCTAGCCCAAAAAAAAAAAAAACAATATTGGGTAAAATACATGAGTTCGTAGCTAAATAGTTGAATTTTTATCTATAGACAATCAATTTTTAACCATAAATTTATTGATAAGTTTCCAGTTAGGAAAATTGAATTGAAAAAGAAACGCATTTTTAAAAAAAGTTTAATCATCTACAAAATAGTAGAATTTGAAACCAAAGGAGATGAATTCTGAATCAGAAATATATTGTAGGCTTTTTAATTAAGAAGGAATAATTTTTGGAAAAAAAAAATTGTATTTCTTGTTGGTTTCCACTGGGTTCGGAACTCATCTCGTTTGGTTAGAAATTCTACTGTTTTGTTGAAAATTTAATTATTCCATTGAAAATGGATTGAAGATTCATCTCCTTGGTTACATATTCGTGCAATTTTTTGTTAAGAATCAATTATTTCTATCGAGAATTTAACTGTTGAGTATTTTGTTAAAAATCTCTCTTTTTTACTTTAAACTTAAACTATCTGTTCAAAAATTTTGTATTTTAACTGTGAATTTGGACATTTGCTTAAGAATTCTTTCTTTTTTTTCGTGGATTTGTCTATTTTGGTAGAAAATGGATCTTCTTGGTTAAAAAGCCCTCTTTTCTGGTTAAAATTACACAACTTGATTGAAAGTTAGAGTACTTTGCTAAAAATTAATTTTTTTAGGATTCAATTCTCTAGTTGAAAATTCAATTCTTTGGTAGGAAATTAAACTATTTGGTTGAAAGTTACTGGTTTATTGAAAACCCATTATTTTTGGTAGAAAATCCGATTGTTCGTTAAAAAAAAAATCAACTATTTGGTTAAAAAATTAAACTTTTCTTTCTAATCCAACCGTTTGAAATAAACTCTCTTATAGAAAAATAATATTTTGGGGTCAAAATTTAAAGGGTTTGTCAAAATTTCGTATTTTAGGGCTTGCAGATTAACACTTTAGTTCCTTTATCAATTTTCTTGATCAAGATTTTTTAATTCTGAAACTTTCAAAGGCACATTGCTATAATAATTTGATCAACTTATCAATGATTTCTAAAATTAGCTTACCATTTTTGCACAACTTCAACGCAGGAGCACAAAACTTCGAGCCAAAGATGCAGAACTTGCTCGTTAAGTCCAAGGCAAATAAGGGAACGTAATTTTACATCCATTTGTGCATGTGCATTGTCATGGCTTAAATTAATTGATTGCACACAACGGTAGAGCAACTGAAATACGGAAAGGGAAAACTTGAGAAATTTTTGAAATTAAGAAGACGTCTGTGGTTCATTAAAAAAAATATTTAGATTAGGAGAAATAATAATACCTCTTCAGGAGTGAGCACTTTGCCGTCTTCGTCTAATCTATAAGTTTTACAGAGAACAAGTCGACTATAGACTGAATTGAAATCCTTTTCGACTTCTCGAGTTGAAGCTTCTTCAATAAATAGCCAAGGATGACAAGGACCTCCCAAAAAAGTTGGCCTTCGCATTCCAT
Organism: Neuroterus valhalla; assembly: GCA_011762715.2. NCBI lineage: Eukaryota > Metazoa > Arthropoda > Insecta > Hymenoptera > Cynipidae > Neuroterus > Neuroterus valhalla. The sequence continues at coordinate 10,800 of WSXT02138468.1, forward strand.
GTTCTAAAACTGATTTTATGGCGGGACACAAGGATCCTCTAACCAAATCAGTAACAGCTTCGCTAACTGTATCGTCCCCTGCGCAAGTGTATTGTTTACTTCGTTCATCTAATAATTCGACGAATTTTGCAGGAAACCATCCTAAAAAAGTGATTTTTAATTAAAATATATATAAAATTAAGAAATTATTTCAGGGGAATTTTTAGTATCGATTGTACAGTTCTTACCACGAAGACCATTTAGTTCTCCAATCCAGCAGTGTTCATCTTTTTGACTGATAATTGTGATTATGTCATTTTTTCGGAAGCCCAACTCATCATCATCGTGTCTTTCAAAATCTGTAAACAGGAAATCTAATTATAATCAAGGGGTTGATTACTCTTGAAATCTTGTGCACAATTACAAGCCTCCGTAAACATCAGTAAAATTATCTAAATATTGCTGAAAATATTTTAAATCAAAACAGAAGAAAGAAAAAGAAGGAAATCCTCTTCATTCTCTTGTCTCTCCTATTTTTAATTTTTATCCTTTTCCCAATCACAATAAAAAAATAATCACAAAAACCCGTCAACATTTCAGTGTTCTTTCAACACCTATCTCAAGATAATAAAAGCAAATTTGTCAACAAGTCAAAACCCGTAAGGAAAGAAGGATCTTTGTGAAATCTTTAAAATATTTTCAAAATCTTCAGAACCTTCGCATAATCTGCGACATTTTCTTTAACCTTTTATAATCTTTAAAGCCTTTGTGGAATCTTTTAACCAATAGTGAAATTTTTGAAATCTTCAAAGAATGTTTGGAATTTATTGAGGTATTTGTTGAATATTTTAAAATCCTTGTAATATTTATGAAATCTCTAAAACTTTGTGAAATTTTTGAAATAACTTTGGAATATAACCACGAAATTATGGAATTCATACAAACCAAAAATTCAATAATCAAATAAAATAATTCATTCAAATTACAAAAAAAAAGAGAGAGAAAAGGAAACCTTCAGATCCTCTTCCTTCTATTTATTCTCTCGTATTTTTTTTTTTAATTACAATCAAAAAAAATTTACAGAAATCTACAATCGTTCTAGTGCCCATTCAAAACAATTTTCAATACAATAAATGATATCTTTTGGAATCTTCAAAGTCATTGGAAAACTTTTGAAATCTTTCAAAATTTGATGAAATATTTGTACAATATGTGAGGAAGATGTTGGTGGTTTTCGAACTACTGGTCCTTTATTTTTGTTTGTTTGCACAAAAGCAAATTTGTGTGAAATTTTTAAAGAAAATGCATATTCTTTACATAAACTTTCAACCTATCCATTAAAACTACTTGTATAATAGTGAGATTTTATTTTGGAGACATATTGAATTCGACGCACACGCTTTTAAGGCTTGGTGATATGGATTGTAGTAATAAGATATATTAAAACTGAAAAGGCCCCTCATCGAAGGGCAAAAGCTTTTTTGCAAACAAACAAAAATAAAGGATCAGTAGTTCAAAAACCACCAACATCTTCCTCGCAATTTATCACCCTGGTCAAAAACCTAACATCTACTAACATATTTGTACAATATATTGAAATCTTCGTAAAATCATTGAAACGTGAATACGAAATATTTGGGAACTAGAAAAACATGAATCCAACAATAAAATTTGAACAACACGCTCAATGTTCTTTTTGAATCACAATCGAAAAAAGTTTTTAAACGTTTCAGCGCTCATTAAAAACTCTTTCTAAAACATAAAATAAATTTTTGAACAATTCAAACCCCATGAGGAAACAAGAATCTTGGCGAAATCTATCAAATATTTCTAAAATTTTCTGAACTTTTTTTGATAATTAGAAAAATGTTTTTGAAATCTTTTTAAACCTTCAAATCTCGTATACAAGTATACGTATACTCGTATATCAAGTGAAAATATATGTATTTATAACACAAATTCTTACCCAACAAAGCTTTTGCTCTCCTTTTCCGAATTCGCGATACGTTTACATAATTGTCATGGTCTTTAGCATGACTTTCCATACTATAGTCAGCAACTAAAGTGATGGTGCTTAATTTGGGATCCAAATTCATAAAATGTCTCGCGACTTGCAAAATGGACTCTCTGAGGTCCACCAAAATTTCTGAAAAAAAATTAACCGTTTTGAAATCTTCTAATGCTTACAAGGAATTATTGTGAATTCAATATCAATTAGAATTATATATTTTTTAAACCCTAACCAGTCTGACGAATATTTTTGCATTTAGATTCGTCTTCCGCATCATCATTTCCAAACAAAATTGTCTGAAGAACGGATTTGCTTCTCTTCATTTGACGCCTGTTGAGTTGCTGTTTTGGTAAATTTGGAGCAGCATCTGGATTTCCAACTAAACCACCTTGATCAACCATTAAATAAGCTAAGTGGCGTCTCCGGTGTGTTTCGACTAAAACGTCGGTGAGAGATCCACTTACTTCCATCGAAACCTGGAAATGAAAATAAACTAGTATACTTACATTAACTTATGTTTAAAACTCTAATCTATTTATTACTCATTATTTAATTTTAATTATTATGATTACGTAATATACAATTAATTATTCATTAATTTAATTATTCAATTTTCATCCTCTTAGGGGCCGTCCATAAATTACGTAACTAATTTCGTGATATTCTATATGGTAAATTTCAAGCCAAACAGATGAATTGTTCTGAAGACAGTTGAATCATCAACAGAAAAGTTCATTTTCAACCAGGAAAGATACATTTTCAACCAAATAGTCGAATTTCCAAACAAAAAAGATTATAATACAATTAAAAACAGTTCAATTTTCAATTTTGAAAGATGCATTTTCAACCAAGCAGTCGCATTTGTAAACAATGAAGATTAATGGAGTTTTTATGTTCGTTGTTGACTAGTACAGTGAAATATTGTTGTTGTTAATAGAATAATAGTTTTTAATTTACTATTCTGGACCTAAATAGTTTCAATCTCTAGCCGTGGAAAAATTACTCTACATCCCAGCGGAGCCAGAGGGATTTTTTTCACAGGTGAAGATTAAAACCATTTATGCGTCTTTCACTGTTTGAAATTGAAGAATTGGGAATAGTAAACCTTCAAGTTAATTCATTTCGAAAACGTTTAAGTTTTTATATTATTTCTAATAAAAACCTTTAAAAACCAATGAATTCCCAATTGAAGGGTTAAAAATCAAACATTTCTACACTTCGTTTAAAACTAAAGTATCATAAAAATAAGGATCTTGAAACTAAGTCATAGAAACATAAATAACGTTAAAATTAATCAAAAAGCATTTTCTGGAAGGGAAACAACTTTAAACCGCTTTAGGGACGAAAACAATTTAATAAGACGTCAAGCGGCCGAATGAATTTGTAAATTATCATAGTTGAATCATCAATTAATATTTCTTTAAACCTACCTTGAACAGTTGATCCACATCGTCGATATCACCAGGAATATCAGACAAAGCGTTGAAAATTTGTGCCGAATTCTCCACTTGTTTGAGGTCCGCCTCTAAAAAACAATTTAGATTCAAGATATTCTCGACCTAAAAAACATCTGTATTTACATTTTTAAAATAAATTACCTTTGATTTTTAGCATTCCGAGTGTGATTTGAAAGAGAACAATCGACCCATCGAAAAGAAAGAGATCCCAAATTCTCAAAAGGATCTTCATGTGAACGACTGATGCGAATAAAGTTAGAAACCAGTTCAATGATATGAGACTTAATTCTATGTCGTGTTGGACCAACACGTGGTCAATATCTGGTAAGTAGTTCGATACTAGCGTTCGAAGCACACGTTGGTCGGCTTGTATTCCTGTGAAAAGAAGTTATTCCTTTTCATATTTCGAAAGAAGAAGAAAACAAATAAAAACCTTTGTTTTACCTATCAAAGTTGAAGAATAATAGGAAGCAGGTAATAAATCTTCTACAATAGTCGCCATCATCCAAAAGGCGTCTTCTTCTTCCAACAATAATAATAACGAAGCAGCTATTGTTCCCGTTCCTTGACAATAGCTAAAAATAGAATATACTTAATATTAATTATTATTCATGCCTGTTTCTAGTCTGGTTTTTAATTTTCAGGGTTCTTATAGACTTCGGATTTCAAAATTTCAGGTTTTACAGGTCAACTTATGAAAAATTTCTAGGACAACTTTTTAATAAATTCGATTCAAAAGCATTGTACTGTTTGCTATACCGTAACTTAAATATGAATACATTGAGGATTAAACACTGGATACAAGTATTTAATCCGTCCATTTAGTTTAAAATTTCACAATTCTATTAAAAATTGAAAATATTTCTGGTTAATGTATCAAATATTACGTATTTTTACGTTGAAAATTAATCCGTTTTGTTTGAGTATTCAACTGATCTGATGAAAACTTGTCTTTTTTGTTTCAGTTCAACTATGTTTTATTTAAAATGAAAATATTTTCCGGTTTTCATGATTGAAAACTTCATTGCCTCTGTGTTATGAATTCCACTGTTATGTTGAAAATTAGAATCTAATGTGTGTGTGAACTTTTTTTTATTGAAAATTCACATTTTTGTGTTAAAAATTTAACTGTTTTGTACAAAATTCGTCTTTGTGGCTCGAAAATGCAACTGTTTGGTGGGAAATTGATCTCTTCTGTTGCAAATCTAATTTTTTAAAATGGAAATTCAATTTTTTTGTATATTTTGATGAATAATTGACTTCTTAATACAAACGGTAGGTTGACTTTTCCAAAGGTTCTTGAGATATATTAAAAACAAAAGCGGGGTGAAATTTAAAAAAAAAAAAAACTTTTTTTTGGCCTTTTTGAAATTCATAAAACACTAATAACACAGAAGAAAGCCGAATCTCAAAAGTACAAAAATTTAGCTATGTTAATGTTACAATTTGACACTCTAACCATGCACGAATGAAATCTTCAACTTGAACCTTACAAACAAAAAGCAAATATTACATTATTGCTGTAGATTCGTCGTAAACTGGTTTTTCTTTGCTTGAGCGCGCTATAACATAGTAAAAGGATAGTTCGTAACTATTCTGCAGTTTTTCTACTTTGAATAAGGGTCACAGTTTTAAATTAAAGCTTTCTTTTGAGCCATTTCCTGATCTTTTATCACTTCTGGCCAGTGTTCTATGAATTTTCAAAAAGACTTAAGGAGTTTTTTCAAAATGTTTTCCTCGTTCTTTTTTTCACATTTCTCAAAAACAGTAAATGCGAAAATAAATGTCTTCTTACGTTTCTTTTAGCTTTAAAAAAGGAAGAAACTCGACTATCTTTCGTCTGAAAAAAATTGATTTTTCGCCTAGAGATCTCGAGTTACGCAAAACTCTAATATTTTTCGTTTTTCATCAATTATCAAGAGAACTGTAGGATTATTAGTATGTCGAAATAGTTGTTGAACTCACAATCAGTGTTGAAAACCATGTATATCATTTTGCAATATAATAAAAAGAATTTCTAAAAAATTAACATAAATTAACTATTGAACAGCACCTGATATGAATACAGTATCGTTAGAACATAACTTAATCAATTTCTATCAATCTGGCATTGTGAAATAAGCAGAAAAGTACAGAAACAATTATCCAAACTTCAAAAAACAGTGATAATATAAATTTCAAGGCTTTTTTTAAAAACTCCACAATTTTTTCAGGTTTATCATGTTCTGTATCAACCCTGAATTTAGTATTACGTGAAAAAATACTTAAGTTTTACCCAATGTCAGGATACAGCCAGGCAAGCCCTCGCATTAATCTTCGTAACCGTGGAATTCCAGTGCTGTGTAAATGACTGAAACATGCGTTCGCAGGCATCGTACGAAGTAAGTCTTTCTCTATTTGTTTGCTGGTCATTAGAGCGTCATTGCTTGAGGCTTTCACTATATATTTGTAGGAAGTTTCCGAGGAGATTTTTTTCTGCAAGGCTCCTAAAAAATATAAATAAAATAATAGATATAGTGCGTAATCTGAATGAAAATTACGTGTCTTCGATTTCTGCAATTATCTTATTTCAAGAACTAAAATTATATTTCTGGTTTCTAATTACCTGACATTCGCATCCAAATTTGAGGACGCAAAGAATGAGGAATTCCTTGTTGCACCATTTCTCTCAATTTGTCCGTACGAGGTAATCTTCTGTCTACGTGTTGCCATGATAATTCGGATACTTCTTTATTGTGACTGAATTCTAAAAGGGCGACCCACTGTAATCTGAAAAGTAAAAACCAATATGTATTTGTTGGTAAAGAATAGATGTCATAGATATTTCTATCAATTTGGTGCCTACCACCTGAATTTTGCATTTTCTATGTGTAAATAGTATATTTCCCTAATATTCTTTAAGTTTTAAGAGTTTTTTAGAGACAGAAAGTAGAAATTTAGTTAATACCTATGCTGAGGATCTTCAACGAAAGGAACTCCTAATAATTTCTTAGAGCTTTGTTCAGGTCCATCTTCTTCCTCTACTCGGAATCCAAATTCGTCAAACCTGCAAGCATTCAAGAGTAAATCAGAGTGCAAGCGACGGATGATTGGGAATGCCAGGTCTTCTTACGGCCAATTGTTTTTTCCATTTCGAAACAAAAAATTTTGGAGAAGAATTATACTTCTGAGTTGAAGCATTAGATAACTTTTGGTCATAAGAATTATAATTCTGAATTTGTACAGGGATTTTCTCTAATTTCCATCTGTTAAATCAGGATTTAAATTATCATCTTAAATTCTCGTCCCATTTCGAAAATGTTTCATTCCAAGTAAAATGAAAATTCTTCACGACAACTCTGTGTCCTAGAGTCTGCCTAAAATCTGAATTATGATTCTTTATGGAAATCCCCTCCCCCACCTCTATTCCAAGTCAGAATTATATTTATTTACATCGCTTTTCATTATAATTTAGGAATATAGTAACTCCCTTCTTCTAAAATGTGAAAGAGGAAAGTTCCAAAATCATTCTTTGCCGACTATCCCGTACTTGAAGCAACAAAATAATTATATACGGGAATGTTTTAGAAGGACTCCTTGTTCCAAAGTTAAAATTATAATTCTTCACGGAAATTTCCTGTTTCAAGCCACAATTACATTTATTTCAAAAAAATCTCCATTCCAAGTCAGAATTATATTTATTTACAATATTTTTCATTATAATTCAGGAATATAGAAACCCCCGTTTCAAGTAAAATCTTAATTTTCTAATGAAAATCCGTGTCTCAAAGTCAAAATTATAATTCTTCACGAAATTTCCAATCACAAATTCAAAATCACAGTTTTTTACTTGAATTCCCGGCCCCAATAAATTGTCACAATTATATATATTTATTGGAATTCCCGTCAAAAATTCGGTAATAAATTTAATTAGACATCTGTGTCCGAATTAAAAATTTATTCTCCTGGGAAATTCCTTGTCCTGAACCCATAACTATTTTTACTGAAATTTCATGTCGCAACTTAGTATTTTAATTCTATTGGAAAATTTCCTTCGAAAAAATTAGCTTACTAAATTTCCTCGCACGGATGATTCAAGAGAAATGATTCAAAAAGATTTTTTGCAATAAAACGGTAAATTTCTAAAAAAAAATCTGCATCTCCTATAATACTGCTCAAAATTTAGTTGGTAATTAGACTATTTCGTAGTAAATTTCCAATTCTGGTTCCAATTCAGAATTATCATTCTTTTAGAAGACTTACTGTTTCAACTCAGAATTAGCAGGGTTCCCACATCATCGGGAAATCGTGGAAACTGACAAATGACCGGGAATTTGATTCAGTGACAAGGATTTTTATCTCGGATTAACTAATATGCATGTTGAAAGTGGTATCATTTTTTTTACTCTGATTATGATATGAGACAGGGAGCAAAATGAAAGAAATATAAAAAAATTCACGTAAAGAATTACAATCATCCTGACTTGAGGCATGAAATTTCCGAAAAGAATGATGAATAAATATAATTTGACTTCGAACTTCGGAATTTTTTACATGGAACGGAATTCTCGGTAACTATGACTTGGAACAGGGAACTTTTGAAATGACTTATAATTTTCAACTTTGATCAGGGAATCCGAGTATAAATTTTTCTAAAATAATTATAATTATAAAAAGAAACTGGAGAATACAAAATTCCCTTAAGAATAATAATTTTTTACTCTGGAACGAGAAGTTTCCGCCAAAAATTTTGACTTGTCATGGAAAGAATTTTTGACATCGAACGGGAATTTTAAAGGTGAATTTCAATTCTAATTGATACAAATGAAATTTACCGGAACAATAATTGTACAAAGTCAGAACTAGTCAGATTTCTTACATTTCTTGTTCTAAATCATAATTTGCTTGAATTTTCAAGAAGTGAAATTAAAAAATAATCCCTTCTGAAAATAAGAATAGTGATTCTTATAACTGAAAATTATCTGATGTTCCAACTCAGCAGTATAATTATTTGACTAAATTTCTTGTTGAAAATCAGAAACCTTTTACATCTTTCCAAATGTTACGAAATTTTTATATATCGTTCAAAATCATTTGAATCTTTTGAACTCTTTTGAATTGACAGCGAAAAATTAACAACTGATTCGGAGAAAACCCCCGTACATTGGAGAGAAGAAATCCCATTTACCGAATTAAATTCACGGTCATTTACCGGTAAACGAAATTTCCCAATTTCCCGCGGTGAAGTGAACACCCTGGATTCTTCTGCTAACGAAATTATTATTAATAATTTCGTTAGCAGAAGAATCATTTTTTGGATTAAAAACATGTATGTACCTGTATTCGGGTTGAGAATTTGGATCTTCTGGTTGGTTTAATTTGGCTAAAATATCCTGGGGCCACATAGAAGGTGTCAAGGCAGAAAAAGGACCACCTGGTGCAGGAGACAGAATCTCTCCAGACAATCCTGCACCCTCATGTTCATACTCGTCGTCTGATGCCGTTTCCACTTTCTTCTGGGAGAAATAAGATTTTGAACTGCTAAACTTTTTGTTTATTTCTTAATTTTTTGAACTAAAAACGAATGTTTGAATGAAAATGAGTCTGCATGATGTTATTATGATCAAACCCTCAATATTTTGCTCCGATTTTTTTCCCCACAGTTGATGATTCAAACATCCAAACGAAAATTGTCTTTGAGAAGATTCCAAAAATCAAAGATTGAATGCATCCAAATCATTAAAACAGGAGGATAAATTTAAAAAAAAAGAAAAAAAACTTACATTATGGTCCTCCTTTCCAACATAACCTTCATGATCACGAACTTGAAAGAGAGACTTGGCAATTTCCATTTTGAAGCAGAGCAGCTCCGCCTATCTTTCCGAAAACCCTCTTATACCTAATTCTTCTCATACATTTAGATTTTCATTAAAAACCACAAGAGGCATTTCTATACTTATACATCACAAGTTTGGGCAACTGTCACTTACAATTCTCACAAACTGTACGCAAACACAACTCATACTTTATACGCATTTATGCTATAGTAGGTGCTCCAGATGGATATTTAAATGCAGTGTAGACACTGTAGACGTGGAGAGATACTTTAGTGTGAAAGTCAATCTGAGTGGGTGTGTGAGTGTCGGTGTCGCATTTATCGAATTTATGACCATACGCGGTAAACAGCATTAGTGCGGATGAGAAAAAATCGGGACCTTTTTGAAAAAAATCGGCATCTTGTTTTTTGTCCATTATTTGAAAATAGAGCGGAGAATTTATTTTCCATTGTTCTCATATTACTACATTTGGAGCAGATTTTTTTGATCGACCAGACCTGACCAGGAACGTATCTACAATTTCGAAGAGAAGGCGTTTTACATATTTTCAAAGGTTAGACATTTAAAAAAATTGAAATCAGGAAATGACATTCTAGTAATGGTTTAGTAAATCTTTGGAATCAAAAATATCAGAAAAAGAAAATAATTCTAGATTGGAATGTTAAAAATTAAATTAAATTCAAGATTCAAATATTTGAACTTGAACAAATTGTAACTTGAAATTCTTTTGTTTACATTTTCTTTTTCACAAACTTACGTTTTGATTTTAAATTGAAAACTTTTTTGAATGGAGATGCATGGTTTTATCTGGTAATCCATTATTTTGTTTCAAATTAATTTGTTTATTGGGAATTCATACTTTTGGGTTTCAAAATTTAACTGCGTTTTGTAGAAAATTAATCTTTTCGACATGAAGTTAAATTTTTTCGTCTAAGGTTAAACTATTTGTTTTTAAATTTTAATATTTGGTCGAAAATTAACATTTCAGTTTCATTAAAAATTTCATTGATAACAAATTTTGTATTTTAAAACTTCGAAAGGCACATAGTTAGTCAGGAAAAAATGAGAAACATTGTTTGTTGAGGTTATCTGTACTTGGTCCAAAGATATAATAATATCGATAATATCTTTGCTAAAAAATTATTTGTGCCCTCAAGTTTTCTTGTAGCTTTAATGTTTTTATGCTAATTCTAAATTGATAACGAGTATATTCTTTGTGGTCAATTGTGACTTTGTTAAAAAAATATAATGGTCAGAGTTCGTGAAAGAATGGATACGTAACTGTTCTATTTGAAAGCCGGCATCCGGTATTGTAAATGCAAATTATATAAGATGTGTAATAGTTGATTTTAAGACATTGAGCCAAGTTTTTTGGAATTTTTGAAATTTAAAAAAAGTTCAGATTCTTTTATTTTTTTAAAAATGGAATGACGAAAAACAGAAGTCGGGAAGTCAGTTGACGGACTTGTTTAGACCTGCTCAGTCTGCTTGACTTGCTTGGTCGGTGGAACGTGACTGAAAAGAACCAGTCTCTCAAACAGTTCGAATCAACGCATCGCCAGGGATTTGTTATCTGATGCAACATCCGTGAATTCAATCGATAAAGTCGTTTTCGAGTAGTTTTGTGGAAATTTTGATGAAATTAGTGCCTGTTTATTTATTATACAGGAATTTTAAATTTCGCGCTGACACGTGGAGGCTGTTCCCTATTTTAAATAAAATTGAACAATGTGAGTTTTAAGTGCGTTAATTCATATATTATAGCAGGGGTGGATAAAACTTTTTTGTACCCTGGACTCTTATTGCTAATAATTTTTTCTTTGTTTTTTAAAGCAATTTATGATTTTAATCCTATTTAATAAATTTTTTTCCCTACTTTATTCAATTTATCATCAGAATTAGTTTCTTTGAGTTTATTGATGTAAAAACGTCTTTTGATATGAGAAGAAAGATGTTCAGGTATATAATCTATTTAAAATATAATTTTGTCTGTAATTTTATTTAAAAAATTATAATTACATTTTTTTTAGTTGATAAATGATCAATAACTGATGACCGGTAAAAAAGACAAACGCTTTTATAGTTGATAGCCTGACTAAGAGAATGAACGTTTTTAAACGTTTATTAAAGTGATGCCGTTTCTTTTTAAGCTTGGAAACGAGTTTGGAGAAGTTTAAATATATTTGCTGGAAATTGTATATAATTAAGTTACTTATGAGTAATCCATTTATCTAGGTCTTATTAATCAATAACTAGTGATATCAAATGTGTCATAAAATTGAATTGATAATAAAGATAAAAGCACCGGTTTCAGATCGGGGCAGCGACGTATTGTAAGTGGGTTCCCTAATTTCATATTCTTCGGAATAGATATTAGAATTACAATATCGATGGAAAAATGGAATTTATAGTACATAGATCGACTTTAATTTATCAATTTTTGAAATTAACAATTCTTAGAATCAGAATAAAAAATATGAAAAATTTAAGCGAAAATGGAATTGAATATGTGGAATTCCAGAAGTATTAAATATAACAACTTCCATTTTTAAAACCTTCAGAATTGATATAAAATTGTATTCGTCACAAATTAAAATATATATTTTGCATCAATTTATTTTAAAACTGACTAAAACGAAAATTAATTTAATTAATAAAAGACACCTAGAGTTTTTTCAACAGTTTTTTATATGAATTGAAATGTTCTTCCATCAAATTCTCATTTAAAATTATGTAAACATGATATTTTAATGAAAAATAGCATTATTCTTGGATTTACAACGCTTGAATTTCTGAAAATTGAAAATTTAAATGGGAAAAAGTAAAAAGCTTATTTTTTAACAGTTATATCATTATGCATAAAATGATCATAGGATTATTTGTATTCTAATGACTGATTGAAAAATATTTAAGTAAAATTCGTCTCGAAATTCAATAATTTGTTTGATTTTTCTGCCCTGATAAAAAATGGAAAATTTAGCTCTCTTAGCAGGAACATCATCTTTTTTGGTTGAGATTTAACTCTTGTGTTGATAATTCGTTTATTTTATTCCAAATTCAGTTCTTTTGGTAAAAAATCGTATTTCGGGTTCGGAATTCAGACATTAAGGGGGAAATTGTATTTTTAGTTGAAAATTCAACAATTTGGTTTGAGCGTCTTTCTTTTTGCCGAAAAATGCAATTTTTTCCTTTAAAAAATCTTATTTACGGGTTGAAAGTTAAGATTAATCGTTCAAGATTCATCTTATTGTTTGAATAGCTTGATATTTTGTTCAACATTTATCTACTTCATGGCTAAAAAATCTTTTTTGGTGTATGCACCTTTTTTGTTGTATCTCATATCTTTTGGTGAAATTTCGAACTGTTTGACTGAGAATTGAAATATTTAGTTGAAAATTTACCTATTCTTGTAAAAAAATGAACTATGTATACATGCGTCTTTTTTTATTTTCCTATTTGGTTGAAAGTTTGTGTTTTGTTGAACATGCGTCTTTGTTGGTAAACAATTTTCATCTCTTTCGTTAAAAGTTAAGCTATTTTGTTGGGAGTTGGTTCTCTTTTAGTAGAAAATGATTTTTTTTTCACTAAAAACGTACCTTTACATATAAGAAATCAATTTATTCTGTTAAAAAATCCTCTAGTTCGGTTCTCGGTTAAAAAATTTACCTTCTCGGTTGAAAATTGAACTATTTGGTTATAAATAAAATCATTTTGCCAATAATTCAGTAATTTTTTCTTAACTCTATTTGATTTGAAAATTCATCTCTTCTCGCAGAAATGAAAATTTTTCTGTAAAAAATACAATCATTTAATAGAAGAAAAAATCAGTTTCTGTTGAGAATTCAACTATTTGAAATTGATTTATTTGAAATAAATGATTGATGTCATCACTCAGTAATGAACAGATAATGAAAAATCGAATTTACAGAGCAGTAATTGCGTATTATAGAATATGGGGCACCCACCAGGGATTTCTTGAACCCCGAAAATTGGTCCCTGAAACTCAATGCTCGGCGGGAAAATTCACCAGCGTCTCCCTCCCGAACAATGGAGGTTAGTTCCTTGTGAATTCAGCTTAACGATTGGGTAGCGTGGCTCGAAGGACACATCCGGTAGTAGTCCGCCGCCGCCAGCAGCGAAGTTGGCAGCGAAGAATATATTATTGATAAATGTGGATTACTAACGAGTGTCGCCGAAATTAAAAGACTCCGTCGAGAGACGAGACTTCTGTCGGTGCCCCTCATTCAGTCAATCCCCAAACTCTATCGACACCATTCAACCGACGCTTTGCTGAAAGTATATAATACATATCGTGCATCGTGCTTTGGGTGTGACGGATTTATCTCGTGCGTTCTGTGCTGTGTTGTTGCGTAGTGTCTTCTCCGCAAGGCTTGTCCGCATTTCCTGTGCGCGAGTGCGTCGTTAGAATTGATATTGAAATTAAATTTGGAATCTAGGAAATAAGGAGTAAGAACGAGCGCCATTGTACACTGCCGCAACTGCTGAAGGGAGCTCGCCATTCTTCCGTAGGTTCCCTCCCTCTCTTTTTTTTTCTTTCCCTCTCTCGCTCGCACGCTCTCTCTCACTCCCAAACGTTCGTTTGTGCCCGCCTCACATTTCCCTGTCGCATTTTTCTTACCAGGAACTTTTGCTTGCTTCTACATAGGAAATTTTGGCCCTTACTGCCCGCCTTTGCAATGTTGAAATACTTCCCAGACGTGGACGCACGGTTACTATGAATTCTTGCGCGTCATTATGCAACAGCTTTCGAGGGATAAGAATCCCGGTATATTTTGTTTTCCCCAACCGAAAACGAGATTTCTTATGCGGGTTCCAAAATCAGGCATCACGTGGGGATGCGTCAGGCTACCTGCGATAAGTCGCCGGATCGACGCCTCCCGAGTTTCATGAGTGTGATTGTGCGATTTTTTAACACTCTACCTGTTTTCCAATTTTCCCACATTTTTTGCATTCAATTTTTTATTCGAATTTCAAGAATTTTTTTAACGCCCTTTATGCCCCCCTCCCCCACCAAGTTTCGCAGAAACGCCATCCGTTTTCTTGTCTCATATCTTCTCTCTCACTTTCCATCTCTTATTTTCCCTCTCTGTTTCTCTCATGCAACCGGCTTCAACGTTCTAAGGCCGGCACCGATTTTTGCTCTTTTCCCCCTTTTAGCTTTTCTATTGTAATAATCGCGTTTTTTTCTCGGGTCGATAGAATTCAGTTTCGAAATATTCGCAAGCGGCGCTCTGAGGAGAGAGTACGATACGAACACGAGGCGAGGTGAGTAATCTGAAAAAATTCCGGTTTCTGAGATCTAGTCGGATTTTACGAGACGGAAAAAACCGGTTTTTGATTTTTTAGACCCGGACCGAAGGCTCTTTTTTCAAGGGAGCTTTTTTGGAGGTTTTCTTAGGTTCAAATTGAAGTTATTGCTAAAGGTGTGTGCGGGATCGATTGAGCGGCAGGAATAAATTATGCGTTTTGGGGAATAGGGATTCTTGAATTCTAACGAAATTTAAAGGGATAAATTTTTGTGTAAAACAAACGAAGGGAATTGTGTAGAGAGTGTTTGAGCTTATCAGATTTTCTGAAACAATTGAATTATAGCTAAAATCTTTTATTTCATCTGATTAATGGCTCCCCAATTTTTCGAAATTTAAATCAATATTGGAGTTGAGTCCAAAGACTTTATTTATATTGGAGAAATAGATGGAATACTTCCTGATTATTTTGAACTGTTCAAAGTGATCATGTCGAATGGATACATTTAGATTGCATCATCCAAAATTGGAACAATTATCTGATTGAAATCTTTTAGAATTAGTTATTCAAACTTTGGGAAATTCACATTGAAACATTAAAACTAGGGAAAGTTCCAATTTCTACAAATTTGTTTACATTTTTTACTTCATCGAAGTTCGTCTGTTTCAGGAAAGAGTTTTGAAAATTTTTAATAATAATTGAAAATGTGCATAATCAAGTTGATACAAGGGTAATAATTTCATAGTGGAGAGTCGAAAGCTGGATGTTGGACGATTTTATATCAAAAATTGAAAAGGAAGCGTGTATAGAATACAGTTTCGGGGTGGGGGTTACCACAAAAAGAGAGAACGCTGAATGTGAAAGCACCCATAATTGAAGTTCAAGTCCTCTAAAAATTCCAGTAAACTCAATATTTTATATCCCAACACTTGTAAATACAAGTTCTCTGAAATTGAGTACTTTTAAAACTGCTAATCTGTCAATTGTGAAGCGTTTTATTTACGGTTCTATATCTAATTTTAACTACATTAAATTGGAAATAGCCTGTTTTGTTTCCAAGTGGAAATTTTGAAGTTTTAAGCCTCTACATTCAAACTTAATTTTGTTAACATTGGCAATTAATAAGAAATAAGGAAAAAAGAGACTGAGACATTTTTTGATTTTTTAAAAACAGTTTGATAATTTTTGCCTATTAATATGGATTTATTAATTATTCCTTTTATTATTAGTTTTGCTTTAATATTGAGTTAAAAAACTGTACGTATTGATAATAATATTTTTATATTATTTACCCTGGTCGAAAAAATAACATCTTTCATTCTAAATAATATTTTTAATCTATAATTCATAGATTGGTAATCATGTGAAATTTATCCCAATAATTATTGCTTGTTTTGAAATGATAAAAATAATATATTCTTTTTCCGTTTTGGTACTTTCTCAATAGCTACCATCAATAATTGAATAAAAGTTGTGGCTAGACTGCCGGCGCCAGCAACGACCCTTGTCGACAGGTTTTTTTGTCCCCGGGTGTGATCTTTCGAAAAGCCTGTACTGATGTCATTTTTTGCACTGATAACAAATATAACCACACAAATGCTCAAAAACATAATTTTCAAACTCAAAACTGAATTCAAAAGACACGCTTTTAAAATGCCAAATTAATTTTTTTAAATCTATTTCAAACCTCGTGCACTGAACTACTTTGATGAGCATCTTACGAATATGGTCAGGGAAATACCAGTTAATATTATTCTCAATGTCAGCGACTGGTGACCGAAGAGTGTTTGATCAAATCTTTATCCTTTTCCCAGCTCGCCCTTCAAAAAATAAGTATTAGTAACTGGTCAAAGAATTGGTCACAACTAGAACCCGTTTTCAACTCGCTTTTTAAAAATGCATGCGAGTCTTCTCCCTTTTTTCTTAGTTTTCCATCTTCTTGAGAAATTCTCCGTTTTCTCCTTATTCTGAAAAAATCTTTTTCCCCTTTTTCCTTCAAATTGCTTCACCGAAGAGTGAAGTTTCAAATTTACATTGAAAGTATTATTTATAGTAAAGAATAAATGACAAATCTTAGAAAGAAATATCTATGAGAACGATCTCAAACATCGAATTTTTATTTTATTTTGTTCATTTTTTCATACTTTTTTATATCACTGTAGAGATTTCCAACGACCTTAGTACATGCAGTTTCAAAAACTATATTATATAATGGCATAAATCATTGAACATCATTTAAAAATATGACAGTTCTTATGAAAAAAACGTTATATCTTATTTTTTAAATGCAAAAATTAATGTTTCATTTTTCACCTTTTCTCTTCTTTCCTGGAAAAAGCCACCCTATTTCCCCGCTCATCGGGCAGAATTTTTTGTTTAAAGTTGGAAACTCTATTATATTTTAGGTTCAGAGTTTCTTCTGGTTGTAAATTTGACTTTAGATAACAAATTTGATTATTTTGCTGACAATTTTTAAGATTCGTTTTCTTTGGATAGAAAATCCGTTCTTTTGAATTGAAAATTCATATTTTATTGTTGAGAATTCAATATTTTTAATTAGAGAATCCATTATCTATGCTACATCCAGAATTCATCTCTTTTAGTTAAAAAATATACTATTTAGGGAGCAATTTATTTTTCTGTTTACATTTTAACCACTTTCTGAAAGAGTAATCTTTTTTGGTTAAAAGTTCATTCCTTTTTTTTTGAAAATCTTTTTTGTTAAAAATTCATCATTTGTGGTTGAAAATTTAACTTTCATGGTTAAAAGTCAGTCATACTGGAATGCTTGTTTTATACTATCTCCCTTTTACGGGTTCGGGAATCTTAACATAAAACATATTATCTCCTACATTTACTAACCCCTCCAGAGTGCCAGGCGGGAATCGAACCCGCAACCAGACGGATTGGGTCCAAAGCTCATGCTTTAGCCCTCGCGACCAACTACCAACCTTGGTTAAAAGTTAGTTCTTTTCGATTAAAAATTTGACTGTTTAGAGCAATATTCGATAAGTTCGTTTAAAAAGTCTTTCCTTTTTCTTCTTGGTTGAGAATGCACCTTTTTGTTACAATTTGTTTCTTTTGAAAAGAAAATCCGTCCTTAGGAATTGAAAATTCATATTTTATTATTGAGAGTTCATTCTTTTAAATGAAAAAATCTATTATCATACATTTAATCCAGAATTCTTCTCTTTTGATTGAAAAAATTATTTTTTAAGAAAAAATTGATTTTTCTGTTCCCCTTTCAACTATTTTCTCAAAAATCTTTTTGGTTATGAATTATGCCCTGGAAGTTTTCAACGTTCTTATGAACGAAATATTTTCATGAAATTCTGTTTTATCTACAAATATTGTTCCTACTACAATTTTAAATAATACATTCGAAATTTCTATTGTAATCTACTATTTGCATTGTGAATAAATAAATATTTTAGCACTATTTATAATCTACAAAGACAAAAGAAACAAGTTTCGTTCATTGAACGTTCAGAACTTCCAGGACATTATAAATTATACTATTTGATAGAAAATTTAGTTTTTTTATTTTTGTTAATAATTCAACGATTTTGTTTAAAAGTCATCATTTTTCATTTAGAATTCATGTATTCCAGTTAAAAATTCAACTGTATTATCATAAATTTGATTAGTTTGTTGAAAAAAAACATGCTTTTTTGTTAAAACTTTATCTTCTTCTGTTAGAAGTTAACTCATTCTTGGTTTGAAGTTTTTTTTAATGAAAACTATACTATTTTAATTTTGTTTCAAATTATTCTTATTTCGTGTAAAAATTCTACTATTTTGTGGAGAATTCTATCATTTTGTTGGCATTTCAAGTAGTTCGTTAAAAAGTAATGATTTTTGGGCGAAAATTTAATTGGTTTGTTAGAACATTCGTATGAAAAATCCATCCTTTTTTATTGAAAATCTAACAAGTCTTCCAAAAGAGTTGTCTCTTTTTCTCAAATCTTCAACTAGTTAGGTAAAAATACAACTTTTTTTTGTTGGAGTCTAATATATTGTGTGCCAAAATATAATCACTTAGTTATAAATTCATCTTAGTTGAACTGAAATCAATTTCCGTTGTTGTTAATGGTTAGCGTAAAAATGAACTTTTTGTTCGAAGTAGAGATTCCACATCTCTGATGCCGACGCCGGCAGTCTAGACTCAACCTTAATCATATCATAATCAGTGTTCTCATATGTTTTATCAAAGAATGACGCATGATCAATATTGTCATTAAAAATGGAAACCCCGTTGTATATTGTCAAATTTGAGTTTATCTTTAAACCCAAAGCAAATCTTTTTGTTTTTATTTATATTTGCTGAACTCAGAAGCATTGCAGATCCTTGCATAATTTCGTTTAGTAAACAATCTGGCATATTGTGTAAATAAACGTTGAAAATTAGTGAAACATTGACACATGAACATTTCATTCAATGAGTTATTTATTTTTATCCAAACAAAGCGTGTAAATTGAATATAATATAATTTTAATTTTTTACAATCGAAAATGATAATTTCTGCTGACCTTTCTGTTATGATAAGGCTATAAAATGATTTTACAGCTTCGTGCTGCGAACATGTTATGAAAACAGCTGAGATTTATGCAGTGACTAGTCACGGTCTCCAATTTTCGTTTGACTTACACCGAGCATTACACAGCTACAGGCTTTCGTTAGGTGAAGGAATAAATGAAAATGATTATTTGTATAGATTAGAATATTTAAGCCCAACTCTAGATTCACCGAAATTCGATAAACGAAGTGTAAATATTTTTGGCGCGCCTCTATAATTGATGAACATAAAAGAAATTTATACTATTAGAGAAAGGATAATAAAGATTCTTAGTTATTGCACATTGTGAGGAAATATTAATGGAAATCATTGTAGCCTTGATCGTTGTGTTTGGATATTTTTCAATTTGAATTTAGATTCACTGAATTTTCAAAACTTTAGAGTCAAGATTCTCAAGTTCCCTTATAATTATTATTCGTTTTTTTCATTTCAGATAATTTGTAATAGAAAATTTGGAATTCAGGAGGATTCGCATTTCAAAGTAATAGAAAATCGAGAGGAAGAAAGATTATTAGAGCTTCCTAATGTAGCATGCAGTTTTATTTGAAACATTTTAGAACATAGAATTAGGAATGAAGGATGGTAGTACAGAACTGGATAAACAAAGTTTTTCACGAAAATGGAAACTAGAAAAACAATTCTGATTTTGTTCTTGTTTCTTAGCTGTAAATTTCTGTTATACTTACTACGATATCGCGATCTTCTATTCTTATTTTCTCAAAACAGAATATTTTTCTGAATCGAACCTTTCTGATGCTCATGCATTATCCTCAAATTTCTATTCTTGTAGAAAATAATCAAAATATCATTTTTAATTGCTATACGAGCTCCAAAGCTGACTTTGAAAACTCCCGTAGTTCGAATTTTAAAATGCTCGATCGTTTTTCTCGGAATTCACGAACTTTTTTGCATCAAACATTATTTATCCATATTCATAAACCTAATATTTCGGTAACTGGTTGTTATTTTCTTCCAAACTTCCTCTGATACAAACCTTTTTAATTTTCAAATAATGCAAATAATTGAACTGCTGAATCACTATGATCCCTGTGTATTTTTCATGTCTTGGTATTCTAAAGAAGACCCTGGAATTTTTTTATCAATTTCCTTGTGAAGTTTTAAAATTTATTTTAGTATTCCTCTGCTCATTTTTCAATGAGCCTTCGGGTCCACTACTTTTCTAAAAATTTCTAACTGAAAAGTTTGGAAATTGGAAGAAACAATTTGTAACCCGTCGCGTTATTCAGAAGCTTTTGTATTTCAAAGGTTTTAGTCTATTGTTAAAAAAATTCTTGAAGAATCGAACAGACATGGTGGTACATGCATTTTCTTTTAATATCGTTTCTCTCATGCAATCATTCAAAGAATAATAGATAGAATTTTAGGTAAAGTTTTAACGCAGTAATAACTTTTTCAACCTTTTAGCATTGATATTCCTTGAAATTATCATTTATAAAAAAAATATATGTATTCTTATTCATTTATATTTTTCAAGAAAACGTTTCTGTTATTATATTGTGGTCTTCAATTTTAATATTCTCGGAAGAATATTTTCTCGGATTAAAACTTTTTTACTTTGATTCAGCATCGCCGCATTACGGAAGCAAGTTTTTATTCTTGAAAAAATTGGTTTTTAATCGCTGTCCAGAAGCGATTTTGAAAACTCATGAAATTTTAATTTTCAACTCTCCATCGATTTTCACGGTATTGGCGAACTTTTTGCAGTAAACTTTATGAAGAGTCTCTGGAACATTTTTTTGTACAATGTTCTCTGATACATGCTCCCTAAATGGAATTGCTGAATTTTACCCCTCTTTTTGCTAGAACAATAAAATCCTATATTAATTGGAAAAAAAATTATCTTATAATGAACTTTAAAAGAACTTAAGGGTGTAGATTTCAAGTAAATTGTTAAAATTCAAGGGATATTTTCCAGCATTCTTTTCAAGAAGTGTCTTAATGGAATTTTCTGAAACTCTAAGAATATAGGTTCCCATATTTTGAGAATAGTAACAGGGATTCAAAAGTTGATTAAGACAGGTAAAACATAGGCCACTTGATTTTGTATGCACAGCCTCGACTATGGCGGTGCTGGTCTTGATAGAATATAACGTCGGATGATCCTTCATGTTCTAAAAAAAAGCATGATTAATAATTATACGAGCCTGTGAAAAGAGGCACGATTTCGATTCATTAGGAATATAAATTTTTTTGGTTTATTCTATATCAAAGCACAAAGATCGACATTTCACGCCATCAACGTCGAGGCTGTGAGCAACAAACCACGTGACTTAAGTTCAAACCATCTTAATTAAATTATAAACCTCTATTTTTTATTCTTGAAATATGTGCTAAGAGTTTTCCAAAGTTTCATTTAGACATTTTGAAAAAAGTGGTCAAAAATCACTTTTATATTTATGACAACCAACTTGAGACCTCCCCCTTGAGTAATAATTAATTAACAGATTGTCTTCTTTATGACATACACGTTTCTTATACTGATTTGGGACAAATTACAAAAAAAGGCATCTTTAAATAGGTCGGGAGAAAACTAGGAATTTCAAATTGACTGATCGATCACTGGTTACCATGATATCAATATCAACCTCAATATTGCTCTTTTTAATTCTTAACGGATTCATTTAGAGGTAACCCCGAGTCCCTTTTTTATTTTCCTCATATAAAACGATTATTTTGCATAATTTGTCCTGTAGGATAATGGTCATGAACATTCAGAGAATGATTGTATTCCTCGTATAAGAGCTAGAGAATCGAAGCAAATAGATTTATTTGTATTGGCATGTTTCCCTCGATCGACCTTATATGTGTTGAAGGCTTTATACATCTTTGCTAAAGATTGAATCCTACTAAAACAACCCCTTTTTTGCAGGACCTGTCGGATTCGAAGATTTATCATCCCAATGTGCTATGAATCCATCAACTACTGCCACGTAACTTTAGAACCATCAGAGGAACTTCTTAAGTTGGCATGAATCATCGATAGCGGGGAAAGACACTGATCACAGTCCAGAATAAAAAAACCTGTGGAGTGGAAAGAAAAGGTGCAATGCACAGAAACCTAGTAATGGATGAATGGGAGTGAGTACAGCCCCCAAAAGTTTGTGGAGTGGGTGCAGGCGAGGACAAAAGTCGGAGCCTCTGGATGTCGAGGCGGCACCCTTGGCAGCGTCAGTGGCAGTGATGGCCCCTGCTCTGACGGAAGGCGGTCCTCAAAAGCCTGAAAATTTGCTTCCTTCCTTACCAGTCGGCGGATTCCTCTCCCCAAAGCAGGCCTCGAAAATTTGCCAGAACCGTGAGGTCCTGGCCAAGTTTGTCGTATCCGCCAACGTTCAGCCTTCCAAGATTGACGACCAGTTTCTCCTCGGCATATCCAAGGATCTGATTCGTGATGTCATCAACTCCAAGTACTCCAGTGGTCTCGATAACTTGTCTGGTCTCGATAATTTGTCTGGGTTCGCGAACGGATCTGACCTGATCTCAGACAAGGACTTTGGCTTCGAAAAAGTTTTGGAAGACGAACGGCCGGTCGTCCCGGACAAAGAGCCGCAGACGACCGACATTATAATGAACGACCCATCTATGGGTGATCAAGCGGATAACATGTGTTTCCTGAAATCGAGCGACGTCCCTTTGGCTGACTCTGGAGCTGCTAGCGACGAAAAGACCCTCGACGTTGATCAAATCATGGGTTTCAGCGACGAGAAAATCAGTGACCCCAACGCTCCCGAGGTTGCGGATATCGGACAGAATGTGGAGGATATTTTGCAGGTAATCAAGTCGATGGAAGGTGCGGAGAGTGCGGAAGGCATCACCCTGAGCAGCGAACCAGCCCAAAGTGTCGCTGACAGTGTCGAGATGTTCTCCGGGTCGGAGATGTTCCCATCTTTTGAGCAAAACTTGCTCAATGATGAAGACTTTGTTGGACTTTGTACAGAATATGCGAATCCTACAGAGGATATTGAACAGTTCAAGGTTCAGAATTTAAAGCCACATGAGGATGTTGTGAGGCAGAATCAATTTGAGAATGAAAGGAGGTGTGCGTTTTTGTTAAGGAGACTCAGGAAGCTCCAGGCTAGACTTGTTGGAAGGCATGTTGCTGAAGAGAATACGGGAGTTCTTGAAGTTGCTCATAATGGAGTGAAGCAGTACTTTTTTCAAGAGTTGGCCGGAATCGGATCGAAGTCTGCGGCGAGGAGCAGTCCGGAAGTGAATAGTAGTATGAACAGCTTTTTGGAGAAGATTGAGAAGACTTGTGCGACTCAGAGCAGCAGTGTTAGTAGACAGCGTGCGTGTTGTCGGTATTTTGGTGCCGGGTCGAGGGATAATTCAGGTGCAGGGTCTGGGAGTTCAACCAGACATCCTGCTTTTACTGCCTCTCAGATTAATATCAAGGGGGAGGAAGTGGAGAAGGTGGCTGGGCCTCTGGCCGCGCATTTGCACCTAGTAGAATCCAAACTGGATTCGGACTGTACTGCATCGAGCAGCGGAGGCGAGAGTTGTGATGAGATGCAGCCTTTTAACAATATGTATCAGGAAAAATTGCCTATGTGAGTTGAATTCTTCTTTTTGAAAAATTGACTTTACTTTTACTATATATACATCTCTAGCGACATTAGCGCTACCAACTTGGTGCCTCGCGGGTATTTCTCTAATGTTGACAACAGCACCATCTGAACTAGCTTTGGGCCCCTCGCTCGTATTAGAATGTCGGGTATTTGAGAAGTCAAAAAGCTGAGTGGTTCCAGGAACACACAAAATTTTTCGATCTTTCACAGGCACTCTTAAGACTGAGAAGATCTCGATGCTCATAATCTTTTTCTCGATACTTCTCAGCTTCTCAAGATTTAAAAATACCCTACTTTAGTTCATAAATTATGAATGCTCGATCTTAATATTATATAATTAAATTATTCAAGGAAAGGAATTGATGTTCATTGAATTTTTTCTCATTATTAGTTCTCGAAATTTTTCGAGCTACCTAATAGTTCGGGTTCAGATTACCTTTCGCTCATCTCGGAACGCTGGTTATTCAAAAAGTCTTGAGAAGTGCTGAGAAGTCATGTGAATTTGACCGACAAGTCTTCTCAGACAAGCGGAAGGGCCAACGGTAATTTTAACCCGATCTATTGAGTAGTTCAGAATAATTAGAGGAATATTTATGAGAAAAGTTCAGTAGGAATACATTCATTTATATCATTATTATTAAATGAAGATCAAACATCCATTATTTACTATATACTCCTTTGTTAATTCGAGAGAAAAAAATCTTCTCAGTAAATTCGAATTAGTGGCACTGTCTTCGCTACACAACAGGCTTATTACAATTCTCGAGAATAAACGTACAATTGACGAGAATGATTTTCTATGCATTTCTCATAATTATTGTTTGTCAGATGGCGCTGTTATCATGTTGAGAATTTCAATCAAGAAGGATTGAGATTTTAGGACCCTTGATTATTTCTTGACATTAATGATTGCTGCAAGGATTGATTTAACCATTTTCATGAAGGATTGCTCAAGTTCAGCCGTTTTTGCAGAGATTCGATGATAATTATTGGTTCAATTTTTCTAGAGATTTTAGGTGAATCTTTTCAATTTTTGTGCTGTAAAATAAGAAAGCTTCTGATTTTAGTACGCACATTTTCAAGTATGTATGAAATATGTAAGGGCAAATAGTAGTTAAAGACATAGTCGAAATTTGGACTCGCAGTGTATTTTTTTACGCCTGCTTATTTCCAAAGTAAATAATATTTTAGGTTGAAACTTTGGAAAAATAAAGAAAATATATTAGCCGACCGTTGTCTGGCCCTTTCGCGTTTGTATATTTCACGGATAATCTATTTTTCGTCAATTTTGCAAAGCAGTGGCGGAGTAGACGACATACGGTTCACATGAAAAATTGATAAAAACAGATTGTCAGTGGAAAATAGAAACGCAAAGAGGCCAGAAGGCCGTCAGCGAATAAATTTTCTTCCATTTTCAAAGTTTTATCCCGAAATATGATTTACTTCGAAAATGGGCAGGCGAAAGAATTGACATAGGATAATGTGAAATTTTGATTACGTCATGAACTGACATTTGCACTTGATATTGCCAAATTTGTCAGCTTTTCAATTATTCCAGACAAGTTTGAAGTTTTCAAGTTTCCAAAAATTAACAGTTTTGATGATTCTAAAAGTAGTAAACTTACATACTTTTTGAATTGTATTATTATGCGTTGCCAAGTGGAAATTTGTCAAATTTGAACTTTTAATACAAATTTGAATACTTTTTACAGGCTGTCTTCGAAATTCGAATTCTTTCCAATATTTTATTTTCAAATTCAATTCAAATTTTAATCCTATTCATTTGAAGCCGACCGCTCAAATTTAATTCATATGATTTAATGTCAAGAAAAATACATGTAAAAAATCCACCAAATTGTCGGCCGCAGTTGATTTTTCGTACCTGATATGAAAAGTTGCAAAATAATTAGCCCTGATAATAAATCAATTACTCTTTGTTAATTATATCGAATTATATCAAGCAACTATTCAAGCATTCTTAGTTGTCAGAAGGTTTGATAGGATAGTGCGATTTTTCTTTTATATATATATATATGTATATGGTTTATAAAACTATGTACATATTATCATGGAGTTTTAAAACTGTTGTACATATCTACAACAAAATTTCAAATAAATTAGTAAGAGTATTATTGTCCGATCTCTGCGCTAGTCTACGTTATCAGTGAATGAGCAGATTGCATGCAGTCCCATAGGCAAAAAGTATGATCTAATACCGAATTTAATAAGACGTTTTTTTAATTGCAATTATAATTTAATGTTATAACTATTTCAGTAGAGGACTTGCTAGAGTCTATTAATCGAAAATATATTACCTGGTTCGTTTAAAGACTGTTGTTCCCTAATTTATAATTAATTACAAAATTAGGGTGTAGTATAAGTGAGTTACATAAAAAATGTAGGAAACTAAAAGAGGTTTCGCAGTTTTATTAAAAATTTCAAATTTCCGTCAAGTTCTGACCAACTTTTTTTATAGCTATATTAATTATCATTAGTTGTCGGTACTTACTGGGCCCTAAAGTTTGTGAGACGCATTCACCAACACCTTTTTCATATTGTTCCTTATTTCCAACTAATATATTTTTGGGGATAACTTTACTCAGTTATAATCTGAACTTTAAATCCACATGTTTGAAGTTAATAAAAAAATCTTCAAACCTTGTTTTGTTGAATCGGATTTATTTTCAAAGCTCTGATTGTAATAAACCGTAGTGTAAATTTGCTTCTGTTTATGTACATATAATTCCATTAGGAATGATGCAGAGTTGAGGTCTTTTTCGATAAGGAAAATTTTCATCAGTATTTGTAGATACCTAAATAATTATTTCATAAAAAGGTAATATATTATAAGGATATCTACTCCCTTTCATGGCTTGAAATAGTGATAAACTTGTATAATTTTTAAAAGATGCAAAATATTGAACAATTTATCTGTACTTTATTTTCCACGAAATTAAAATTAATAAATGAGATTTTTCATTGCTCTATTTTATAAAATGAAATTAATTATATACAATGTTTTGTTTCCATTGCAAGATGAATATATTCTTAATGGCTAAAGTATGAGAGATCAGTAGGAAGGTTCATTTTTACGTGATGCAATCGTTCTCTTAACCTAAAACCCAAGAGTCACGAGTAGTTGATTCGCTCTGCAGAAAAAAAAAAATTACTGGGGATTATTCCAATTGAGCAAAAAAGAAAATGTGATAAATAAGATTTCTTCACTCACTGGTATGTTTGTACATAAAATTATATATTTTCCAATTTTAACCGATGTCTTTAGGGGAATTTAATTTCAATCAATTAGAATTTGTGAGAAAGTCGGAATCTGAAAGATAGAGTAATTATTTGTTATCTTAATCTTCATAAATTGATTCTCATTTATTTCTTTTATTTTCGCATTCTCAAAATTAGGATGTTATTACTGTCATTCTACTCGAGTAATGTGTAGCAATGAAAGCCTCTGTTTCATCATCCAGACATTTCCTTCTATTTTTATTTTAACTCTGTGAAAATGATGGCTAGGTTTTAAAATTTGATCTATTATTAAGTCATTTTAGAGTAAATGGATATTCCGACTTGAATGAATATTTGTAAAATGTGGCAATTCTCCTGCATTTCTTAAAATTTTAATATACTTATGCACATTTAATATTTGTTGATAATATTGTAATAAAACGATTTTTATCGTTTCTTAATAATATTCATTTGTGAGCGTATACTAGTGGGATATTTCTAAGCTCTATCTAATTTGAAATATCTGAATGATGAAATTTTTTACACTTTGTCGCAAATACCTGTAATTTCATGAAGCAAATTTCCATCGAATTGTCGAACTATGAAGAAAATTTCATCAGACTTGACGAATATTTCAGTGAATGAAAACGAAGTGTTGGATTAGCTTGGATGTAGTTGGACAGAAATTCAAAAAATGTTTTAATATACACAATTAATAATAAATAATGCCTGTTAGGTCATACTTTTTGTCAGTTCCCGCTTAATCTTCAGTGACATTCAATCTGTATTGTAAGATTTTATCATGAAAAATTTTCGACGTCCTGGCCCAAAATTTATTGAATAACAGAGTTGGGTTGTAATTCACAATAAGGAAATATTCAAATCTTTCAAAATAGACATTAATTGGGCTGAATTAATTTGAGGAACATTTAGAATAAGAATATAATATACATGCAATAATTTAATATCCAATCGTCAACTTCGAATAAAAACCCGTAAATAATGTATTAACAATTTTCGTCTCATTGATAGGGTCTAAAGATAATTTCTAATCCAAAACATGAAGTTTTCAGTTTTCATAAATAGTTCATATGTATCTAAATGTTCAAGTAGATATTGTGATCAGTGAAGAGAATTTAAAAATCTGGCAGTAATAGAAATCATGATAATTTTTTGAAAAAGATCATTTGTGTAAAATTATTTTCGAATAAATGATGAAAATAATTAGAATTTATTGAACTACAAATTACCGAATCGCTTATTGGAAGTATATCGTGATTTTCGTTTAGTCTCAACCCAGCTCTGGTCAAAATCAGGAATCATTACGAAAATAAAAAAAAAAACTATTTGCTTCATTCCGTTGAAAAAAAAGAGGAGAAATAAAAACGAAACCAATGTCTCTTTCTATTTGGTTTTCGTTGCAGATAAATAACAGAAGTCTTCTCCCATTTTGTTTTCGTTTAAGAAAAATAACAGAAGTTTCTTCCAATTTTTTTTTGTTTTAAGGTGTAAAAAAAAATGTGCACGTTTTCAAACTTAAAAAATAAAGAATCGAATTTCCTAGGAATGGGCGTAGGATTTTCCAGTTTAAATAAGGCAAGAGAAGTTGACAAAATGGCAGCAGTTATTTTTGTTTGAGAATTAGATTGAATGTTTTTAATTCAATTAAATGATTGAGCCTCTAAAACTAGCAAACCGTAAATTAATATGAGGATTCAAAATATTGTATTGCAAATTGTGGAAAAAAATTCCTTGATATTGAAATGAATATTTTTTCTATTTGTGATTTTTCTTAGACCTAAAATAGTCATTTAGGGTGGAGCCTTATTTTTGGTTTTTTTTTTTTTTTACTATATTTAAAAGTAAAATCGATGGCATGTAAAGTTATTCCTAAATTAGAATTTGAAAAAAAAAGTTCCTGTTATTGTACTGAATTATTTATTAATGTAAATATTACGTAGAGAAAAACTGAGAATCCGATGAACATTCTAAAAACAAAAATACTTTTTTTCTTGAAAAACGAAAACTATTTTCGCCCACGGCTGGCCTTAATCAAGTTCAACCCAAAGAACCATACCCTCTTCACTTTGAATCTTTTTTCGTTGATGGAGCGTCGGACAACTATTTTAAGACCAAAAAGAAAATCATCGCTATTCCCTTTTTTGAACAAATTAATTCAAAGATGCTTTTTTCAAATTCTTAGATTAATTTTTTCGTTTTGCTAATCAGACTGCTTTTTCTTTTCAGTTTTAATTTGTTTTCATTTATAAAATGTGAAAAGGCTACTTAAAGGCCAATTGTTTGATATTACTATATTCATAAATTAATTGCACAATTAATTTGTTCTTAGTTGGATAAAAATACATTATTTTTCGTCTATAAATGAATTTTTGAGTTTTTATAGTGATGAATGAATTATGTAAATAAAAGAATTAAAAACAGAGAAGAAAAGGCATTCTAATCAACTATTGTTGAAATTGATCCAGGCTAGCCGTGTGCCACTGTTTGAATTTACCGCTCCTGATTTTTTTTCTTTGGTTTTCTTCATCTTGTATTGATGAAACGTTTGTTGCTGATTTGCGATATTCGATTTTTTCTAAAGTCGATTATGGAATTGTCGAATTAGGCAGCTCTTGGCTCATTTTTACTGGGATGTGGGACACTAATACTCATTTTTTTTCAAGTTAATTTTTGTTTTTTTTCCCGAATTTTCTCCCCTTTTAATTTTAAGAAAAATTTTTGCAGGCAGTTTGATACCTGCCTTTAATTTTTTCTTTAATCTCGAGATCTAATTGTCTCATTTCCCTCCATAAATACTACGATTACATCTTAGAAAGTCTGCATTGGGAGTGAAAAATTGCCTAATTTTATTACTTTTTGGGTAAAACGATTTTATTTTAATAAAAAAATCGTTCTAGACAAAAAATGTTGAAATTTTCCTTCACTCCGAATATAGACCTGTTACGAAACAGGATTAGGCCTTAACTATCTGACAAAAATGTAATTCTAGTATGCATGGAGCAAAATAGGGCAATTCAATTTTGAGGTTAGGGCTTGGTTCACGCCCTTAAGGCCATGTTAAACTTACCCAATTCCTACCTTACCGACATTTTTTCCGCAACAACTCGCGTCCACACCGAAATAGATTTCGATTTGATATTCTGAGAAAAGCCTTACAAAACAATAAACTACGTTTGTATACAACATTTTGTTCAAAATTAAAAAAAAAAAATTATTTTGGCGAATTTGTTTTCAAAATTTTGAACCAAATGTTGTATACAAATGTAGTTTATTGTTTCCTTGGGCTTTCCCCAAAAAATCAACTCGATATCTATTTCGGTTCAGACGTAAGTTGTTGCAAAAAAAATCGATAATTTGGGTCACGTGACCCATGTTTAACATGGCCTTAAGGCCATGTTAAACTTAACCGAGTCCTACCTTACCGACATCTTTTTTTTGCAACAACTCACGTCTACACCGAAATATATATCGAGTTGATATTTCGAGAAAAGCCTTAGAAAACAATAAACTACGTTTGTATACAACATTTGGTTCAAAATTTTGAAAAAAAAAATTTTTGCGAATTTCTCAAAATTTTGAACGAAATGTTGT
>WSXT02138469.1:0-24604 GCA_011762715.2 Neuroterus valhalla
TCTGGAGACACCGTAAGAGACACCACACCCAGGTGCCATTCAGCTTTCAGCACGGTTGTTTACGCCTTAGCTTGGGGTTTTTACTTCGGAACCATTCTGGACAATTGTCTGCGACTGCTTATTAGTTTTCGTAACCGTACTTAGCACAAACCCTCGACGGGCCGGTGGGACTCTCCCGAATGACAATGTTTAAACGCTCGTAATGAATAAATTATTATTGATGGAATTTTTCCAACTTTTCCACCTTAAAGAGCAAGTTCGAATCTACGTGAAAAATCAAAAATCAGAGAATTGATTTTTGGCCGTTCAAGGGTCTTTCTTCAGATCGCGTCACATATATTGCATAAGAATTTACAAAATTTCCAAACCATAAATAAGGATTTGCTCTCCAAACAAGAAGGATGACCCTTTTCGTCAGGGCAGTTATACCTGCCTTGGCCTGCAGGCAACTTTTTCATTGCCAAAAGCCATAAAGGAGCGAATCAAGACATCAAAATTCGTCTTCAAAACGTAGAAATTCGTCTTGAGACATGAAATATAGTCTCTCTTTGTCCAAAAAATAAGACGCAGACACATGTGTTTACTTCGACTCCACTATTTCTTGAGTAGAGGCAATTTAAGTCAGAACGAGGACGAAGACTTTCTACTCAGGGGAGAGCCAATATCCGAAGATTCTACAGTAGGAAGTGTGTCCTTTCTTGAAAGAATACTAGTGTTAGTATTTTGGAACTAATCAATGATACGCAAAGGAATGCAAGACCCGCTATTTTGTAATACTGTCGTAAGTTCACAGTTAATTTAATTATAAACATCATTGGAAATCCAGAGGAAGTAATTACTTTGAATAAAAGCATAACCTAATACAAGGCTGCAAAGTTAGAAGAAATGTTAGTATTTTCTAACACGAAACAGATGTGAGGTTTCCACCACTACGACTTATAACTGTCGACCAGGGTGATTATTATCCTGTTTTTGATGTTGAGTTATATCAAGTACTGGTCCAATAATATTTTGCAGAACGATAGAGTATCTGTCTTAGTTTAAAATTGAACAGATAAGGCTACTGCACAAGAGCAGAGCGTTCAACCAATTACGCCATCGATCTCGCAGCAAATCCCTTCTTTCTTCTCCTATGTCAACAGAAAAAGGCAAGTTCACACCTCTTCATACTGTGGAATTCTAGTGACAAATCTCAGTTTGAATTAATAACTGCACCTGAGTGTGATTTAGAATATTGACGTTCTTTTGTCGATTAGGGATATGATTGAATAATTTTTTATGTTAAATTGTGCTCATTATTTTATCTCATTATTTTTGAAGAACGAGAAAGAATTCGACTCTGCCTGGATGTAAACCAGGAACACCACCATACTTGAGAAGAACGTTTAACAATTAGGCCAGCGGAGTCAAAGAAGATCCTTTTTTTATCCCTCCTATTTCCGCAGGTTGACGCATGCAGGCGTCTCATCATCCTGTGACATTTTACTGACTTATTTAAGTCTGGATTATTAACCAAATCTGAATATGGTTTGGATATTAAAGCCATTTTCTTGACCAGAGTAATTACTAAATCAGATTTTTATGTTGAATTCTGTTAATTACAGGTCAAATATTTTTTGGGAAAAAGAAAAAAAATTTGCTCTAGTACAAATTCGAACTGAGAACGACACTATACGCACATAGGATATACACGATTCAATATGAGTATGGTGGCGTTCTCAGTTCAAATCTGGACCAAAGCCAATTTTCGCTTGTTTCTCTAAAAATTAATAGACCAGTAACTGATACAATTTAACAACGGGAATTAATTATAACCGATGGTCTTCTTTGAAAGAGAAAGCATTTTTTGTTACAAAATAAATTGAAAAATGAAAGAAATGATTTTTCCTATTAATTTTTACCGACTCTTCTTCTTAAAATTCTCATTCTGAATAAGAAGGTATTGGTTTTATGAAATTTGAAATTCATTTTAGAAAGATCTAAAAATTGTTTCGAGATCACTCTTTCGATAATATGTATAGTTTTAGTTTCAATCACGATAACGCACTTACAAAAATTGAAAAATACCATCTTCCAGCAAACCATCTGGATCTCATCAGTTATTCGAAAATTATATTTCGTTGGAATGGAGACAATGATGGTTGGTTCATGTTTAATAATATTTATTTAATTAATTTTTTTTCGAATCACTCTCTTACTGATATTTAAATACTTATAGATATAAGTAAACATAAACTAACAACTGTTTTGCTTTAAACACATAATTGTCTCCATTCTAACGAAATACACTTTTTGAATAATCGATAAGGTCCGGCGTCGACGGACGAAGCATGTTTGTAATTGATAAGCATGAATTGAAATGAAAAGGTTAGTAAACAATAAAAAAAACTTAGAACATCTGAAAGTTCTATTTAAATGATTTCAGCCAAAACCCTAACACCAACACACATATTTTTCAGTAAGACGCATATTTTCTGCCTTAATCTTGAGAACGCTTTTCAAACAATGAAAAATTCAATTTGTAGCCGAACATTTCGAGATATGAATATTAATGGCAAGTATTGCAATGAGAATGTGTTGCTTAAGGCCAATAGAGCTCTAAGTAACATTTTTTTTTTAATTTTCATGGAAAATAAAGAAAATGAATAATTTTAATATTGATAATAATAATCAATCTGCAGCCTGCAGATTTTTTTATATCGCTTCTCACTGTATTTGAAGGACATCATAAAATTTTGAAAATATTAGCTTGTTTTGTTTTGTAAAAGGTTGTACTCATTTATCTAATCGTGATTCAGCTCTTCTAAATCAACTTTAATAACTCCAAACATTAAGGAAATGGTTTTTTAACAAAAATTTTATGGACGTATAACAGTATTTGATGTTAATTGAGAATGTGCTCTTGGAGAAGGTATATTTATACATAAAAGTATCAACAAGTCATTCTCAACAAAAATTTCGGGCTCCATCCATCAAGAAAACAATAATGCAATTTTGTGGCGAAACTGCGCAAATGAAATAAAATGTTAACAACCGAAATTGTTCTTTTCAGAAAGATCTTCCAGTTGACTTTTTGTTATGTTTTGGAAGAATGTATGCTTCCTGGTCTAATTATAAAAACTTTTTCAGAAATAAAGAATACCCTCTCTGGTTTAAACTTTGTGAAACATGAAAAATTGTTAGAAGAATAAAACTGCTCATCTAAGGAGGATGTAAAAATTTACTCGGAACCATTTTTATTAGGAATCAAAGTTGTTGTTCCGATCGTGAGAAATGTTATCAAAAGTTACATAAAGAAAGAATAAGGTTTGAATGATAAACTCTGTTGGGCTTACGAAATAGGCTATTTTCATAAATAAAACTCAGTTTTACAACAGAAACTATATAAGTAAAGCGTGCGATGAAAATATACGATAAGATGAGTGTGTGAGATTCTTAAATGTTTTATCAGGTTTATCTCCCAAGATCTGTTTTCTGCATGCTTATAATACCTAACAACTTCCTAAGGTAAATAAAAATTGTTATCATGAAAAAATAATATGTTTCCAAAATGTTTTTGCGAAAATACAACAAGTGTATGATTTCGTGTATTTCGGAAGTCTATCTACTGTTCGAAAAAGATAGATGCAGAGATATGCAGATGTATAAACTTAAGTGGAAAGATTCTCAGCAGTGTAGGAGCCAATACTATGAGTAAAAATATTATGAATAAAGCTGGAATCGCAATATATAATGATGTGCTTGCACTCGCTGATGTGCATTGTAGTAAGACCGGACCGTAGCAAGAGAGGGATAGGAGTGATGTGAACATGTTGTAATGCAATTCCTGCTTAACGTATGCGGTAAAACGCTGTAATCAGTCACTTCCCAAATTATGTGGTGAAGAAGAAACACAGCTTTCTAAAAGTGAAAGGAATTCGTTGAGATGATTTATGATGCAAGGTGAATAAATGAAGGACGCTCATCATAGCAAGTGTATGCAGGTGAAGTAAATTGTAGCAAACAGAGAGGTAGAACGAAGTAAGAATTTCGTAAATGTGTCAATGATTCTCTCAAGCTAGTGAACGTGGTTGGGATAACTCATGGGAAGATTTTGAATTGAAAAGTGGCTAAGAAGCTTTTAGAGTCATTTATTATTAATGATAAAACTATAGGTTATTTAGCGGGTTCAAGTATTTATGTGAGAACCATGATGTACAATAGTTTTAAGAAGATCTCTACCTAGGGTGACTA
Source organism: Neuroterus valhalla (assembly GCA_011762715.2). NCBI lineage: Eukaryota > Metazoa > Arthropoda > Insecta > Hymenoptera > Cynipidae > Neuroterus > Neuroterus valhalla. The sequence continues at coordinate 4,234 of WSXT02138469.1, forward strand.
ATAGAGGGATTGATCCATGTCAAAGTAATGTTGCAAGATTATGTCTTTCGAATGATTTGCGATTCATCAGAATTCCATTCTTCCTCCTTTAGGTCCTTCACGCACTCTTACCGCATATGAATTGCTTGATCCCCGATTGCATAATGAGGCTGGAACCGAACGATCTTAGCTTACCCCGAAAGGGTTTCAGCTTAATGGTATAAGTATGGTATGGTGTAATAGTATAATGACATAATCGTATGATAGTATAATGTTATAATGATTGATGTAGCTTCTAACGTTATTGGTCGCTTTGTAAGAAAACAGCAGTAAACGGCGAACAGCAAACTAGATCATGCACGTAATTTTCTACCCACTACAATATTAGCGCAAGAAATTTCGAACATTGTATTAAATTTCCAACATCTTCAACTCATTAGGAACTTAACTTATTCCGTGGCTGATGACGGAATACTAGGTTCACCTGAGAAAGATTAAAAAAGCAAGAAAATAATAATTTGTATGGATCTATAAGGTTTTGTGTCATATTTATTTTTCTAGTCCTAATTTGACCAAATTGATATTTGATCTTCTTCTTTATTCATAATGTGTCCCCTAAGGGTTTATATCACTTCCATTCCTTCTCATACGAAAATTTTCTTCATTTTAAAACAGATTTCTTTTCTCCTCTTAGCCTATCCTACTTCCCATCATATACATATAAAATTCTTATTATAACGCAACGCAACATGACTGGGTGACTAAAAGACGACAAGCGAGCAAGCGAGTGAACGACGAGTGTTCGAGTGTATAAGCGTTTCCAGCGTATGAGCGAGAGAGAAAGAGCGCAACTTCATCTAATTGCACTTAATTCTACTTATTCTTACTGTATAATTTTATCTGCCTTATTTTTCTGTGTGCCTTCCGTTTTCTTTTTCTTTCACTCCTCTTCCACCACAACCTTTTTTTTCCTTTAAATAATCATTCGTTCACTGTTTCTGATTCGCTCCTCTAGCTTTCTCCAATTCCCTCATCCACTCCACTCCCTGTCCTTCCTCTCCCAGAATCCTTTCCACGTTCTCTTCACATCTTTCTTTATCTTCCATCCCTCTCATACATCCTTTCTATACATGTTCCCGTGGTTCTTCTTCCCATTCACATATTCTGCACTTTCTTTCCTCTTTTTCCTCCCGAAACATCGCTTCCCTGACCTCGTTACCCAATATGAATCTTGCTATTCTCGTCCATCTCTTTTCTCCCCACCCCTTTTCCAAATGTTGTAGTAGTCCTTCCTTTTTTATTATCTTCTAACATTTATGGTATTTTGATTTCATTATCCTTCCCCAATCTTCTATTAGATTGCCTTTCCTTATCTTTTTCTTCTAATTCTTCAAAGTTTACTCCGATTTCCTCTCCTAGATGTCTATCTGCAAGGAACTTCCTTCTTTCTTTTTCCCATTTCGTTAACTAAATCACCCTCCCTCTTCTTTCTTCTACTTCCTTCAGATATTCTTTCGCTAAATCCCCTCCCTTGCCCCACCCCCTGGTTTTTCTTCGAATATCCTTGCCCGCCTCCCTGCTCTAATACTTGATTTATCCCTTAGCGTTTCCTACCTCTTCATATATCCCACAATCCACTCCTATATTCCATCTCACATATCGTTTCTGTAGCCTTTCCATCTCTTCCCTTTCCTCCCACCTCCACATTCCTGCTCCATATCCTAAAACTGGCCGCAACAGGGTATGAAACAACCACATTCTCCTTTTCCAATCTTTCCTTAAGCTTGTTTTTCCTATTCCCATACCTGCTTCAGTACCCCTGCCGCTTTTTTTATTCTTTCTCTAACATGTGCCTTACGATCACCATATGCTTGCAAGGTGTATCTCAAATATTTGAACATTTTTACTTCTTCTATCTTCCCTCCGTCCAACCTTTCAGTCCGTACTTGTTTTCTTACCCCTCCTTTTCTAAACCTCATGATCTTTGCCTTTACTACATTCAATGTCAATTTCTTCTCATCTAAGTATTTCTCCAACCCTTTAATCAGACCCGTCATTTCCTCTTTATCCTCTTCCATCATTACAATATCATCCGCGCATGCCAGTGTATATATCTTTACTTTTCCCATCTTAACACCTTCCCACCCTTTTCTGCCCATTGTCTCTTCCAAGTCTGAGATCAAGATAATTACTAGAAGTGAGCTCAGAGGACACCCTTCCCTTACCCCTCACCAATCAGAAACTATCACCTACTTGATCCACTACTTGCACCCTGCATTTTGTCTCACGAAATATTTCTGAAACTCTCTTCATTGAACCTTGCTTATATCTTATTTTAACATCACCTTTTATATGTAGCTCTTCCCTGTTCAGAGAATCTAACGCCGCTTTTAGGTCTACGAAGATAGCTATCATTCCTCCCTTCTCCTCTCTAATCCTCCTATTCATTATATAATTCACAACGTATATGTTGTCCATCACCGCCATTCCTTCCCTAAACCCCGTCTGGTTTGATGGCAGTATCTTTTTTTCCTCAACTTGTACGTACAACTTGTACAAGGTGGGCATAAGCGTCACTCCCGTATTATCCTTGATCTCCTCTCCTTTGCCTTTTTTCAATATCGGTTCCACTACCCCTTCTTTCCATATCGCTGGCCAACCCTCTCCTCTCCATATCCTATTGCACAGGATCCATGCCCATTCCTTCAGTTCATTCCCCCCCATATTTCCATACTTCATTTGGAATTCCATCCAGACCAGGAGCTTTTCCCTCTTTTATTATACCTAGAACATTGACCATTTCTTCTCTTTTTAGGTCCTCGTCCTCGCTTCTATCCCTTCCCTCTCTTCTACTTTTCCTTAATTTATTATATACTCCTCATAACAGATCCGTGAAATACTTTGCCCATTATGACATCTCTAAATCATGGTTTACCCTCTTTTTCCCTCTTCTCTCTTTATTTACTATCTTTCAAACCTCTCCTTCTGTTCTAGCCTTCTCCGCCTCCTCTTCTTTCTTACTACATATCTCCGCATATTTCTTCTGCTCCCTTCTATATTCCTCTCCACTACTTTTTCCTTTCCTCCATCTCATTAGTTCCTTTCTTAGTCCCTTATTCTTCTCTTTACATTCCTCATCCCATTCATTTTCATTCTCTCACCCACTAACTTCTTTCTTACTTCTTTCCTCTAACGCTCTTGTTATTTCTTCCATCATTATTTCCTTCTCTTCATTAGCATTTCTTTCTCCCATTCTCACATCCTTTAGTTTCTCTTTCAATTGCTCTTTCCCTTCTTTTGACCAATCCTCTCTTCCTGTTCTTTTTACCTTCACTACCTTTTTGCCCGTAAATTTGATACTTTTATCACCCTCTAACGTCAGTATTAATGGACAGTGATCAGAATCTATATAGTCTCCTACTTCTTGCTTCTTGACCTTCTCTGCTACATCGTCGTCTACTATCACATAGTCAATGACTGTTTCTTCCTCACCTCCCAAATGTGTATATTCACCTTTCTCATCTCCCTCTATATTTCCGTTTATGATAAAACATCGCATTTCCTCTAAGCACTTCAACCATTTCTTCCCTTCCCCATTCAGTACCTTGTCTTTGTATTTTCTTCTTTGCTCTTCTCCCCATTCCCTTCCTCTTTCATCCCCTGTTCTTGCATTTAAATCTTCTCCTATTACGAGCCTCATTCCTTTTTCATTTTCTTCCATCAGCTCTTTTATCTCCTTAGATTTCTCTTGCATATCTCCGTTCACATACACTCCCACTACCTTCAATCTCTCTCTTTCCATCTTTATCTCTTCTACCAATATTCCTTCAATTTCCTCCTCCATTTAGCCTCCCAACATTCTCTAATAGATATTCCTTCCTTATTCCCATCAACATTCATCCCATTGCTCTGTCTTTCCTATTCCTCCTCTTCGCGTCTTGAATCTGCCAACTGTAACCTTTTGGTAACCCTTCCCTTACTCTTTTCCATCCTTTCCCATCTCGTCACGTTTCTATCGTCACTACCACCTCCCACTGTTACAAATTTCTCATTAATTCTCTATCCTCTCTCTCCAAACCGGCTACATTCCAGTAACATATTCATCATTCATCCCTTTCTTCCTTCCCTTTTTATTCTTGCTTTTCACTATTTCTTATTCCTTTCCTTCCCATTCCTTTCATTTCCTTTCTCTTCCATTCCCCCTACACCACACTTTTCACTAATTCTTTTGACTTTTCATCCCAATCCCACCATATATTCTGTATTTTTATTTACCTATACTTGACTCACGCTTTCTTTGCATTCCCGTACTCCTCTTTTGCTATTTTCCTTACCTTATACTGTGTATTCCTTTTTTCCCATGTCCAATCATCTTCTATTCTCTGTTCGCTTCCTCATAATTGCCTTTTCTTCAACATAAACAATTAATATTTTACTTGATTATCATATCAAATGTCATAAAATTAGGACTGAAACTAGTTTTTTCCAGCTTTTCAGATCGAATAGAGAGAATTTCGCAAACTTCATGGACGGATTTGGTTCATCTCTCTGTCCTACCCCAAGACGTCAAAAGAGCTGGAACAATAGATACTGTGTGATATTTATTATTCTGAATAATTATATCTTCCAACTTATTTCCATACGTTTATATTGATTGCAATTTTTCTATAAGGCAGGATATAATAAAACATTTCGTTTGAAGTTAAATTTATACTCTTCTTTCTTTGTTTTCTTTCCTGAAACTTCTTCCTCACCTCGTCGAAGCAACAACCACTGAATGAAAGCGCACGGATTCAGAATACTGATTTTTGGCTTACTAATGTCTACTCGGTCTTCTTCTTATGAATAAAACAAGCATCTCCCTATTCCCAGCGCCTTCCGGCATTTTGCCTCGTAAGTTCAGGCGCATGCGAAACATTCGCACAACAATAAACCCATTTGCCTCTCAGGACGGAAAGTGGTACTGTACATTGTTCCGAGGAAGCCCTATTTGAAAGAAGAGCGCCCGTAAAGCTAGGCTATCAGATTTATGGTCATTAATGGCTGCAATATACCTCGTACCCTCACCTCCAAATTTATCCTACATGGATATGAGTTTAAAATGAGAAACGTGTGGCTGAAAAATTTGAAATAATATCAGAGACTCATAAAAGCTTACAGCTTTATCCTGGATGCATACCACTGAAAGTAAAATTTTTTCATTACAGTTAGAAATCACAAGCAAGTGGAAGTGTTTACTCTCATATACAAAACAACGAACGTATCAAATGAATTGGTAAACTCAATCATCGCCTGGGAGTCGCATACTTATCATCGGAAGTGTGGTGTACAATGCCGTCTTTTCTCAAATTTCGAAAATAACAGAGAACTAATGCACGTTGAAACAACTTCTTAATTCAGACTCGTAAACAATAGTAGTGCAACAGTCAAGTGAATCTGGGACATTGTAACAGTGGTGTCCAACGCAAGGTTGGCGTGCTTCTCCTTTCTCCCTCTTCTCCCAGTGCTTCATCGAGCATTCTCTTCTCGTTTCGCCATGAGCTTCGTCTGACTACGCCTGACCACGCCTACTCTCGCGCAATGTTCACACTGCTCAGCCACCGAGGACCCCTTTCCACATCGCGCTTACCGGCTACCGCATGAACGTATCCAAGGTGGTAAGAGAGGGGATTGACGAGTGACAGTCATCTGCACCATTGCTCACGCGTTGGACGTCTCTGCTTTGTAACGTTAATAACTTGTAGTATCTGGAAGAGTCGAATTAAGTGGAGAATGTTTGGTAAAATTCAATCATTCATTACATTGATATCTCAATGAGAAGGCATTTTTCTTCGAGATCCCTTTTTTTCAATGCAATACTGAGTAGAAATCATGAGCGTAGAAGTGATCGGCCGTTGACTTTCAAAAGTATACAGAATGTATAGCAAATGAGGATGATGAGAGGCGGAAAAAACTATGTGGGGTAAGTGCCATTTTCGAAATTTCACAGGGCGAGCGTAGATCCAGTGTAGATCTATGTACTTTATGGATTTTATCCCGTTACATAAAAAAATCAAGGCGCGACGAATTTTCAAAGTCCAGGACGGGGATAACTCCAGGGCAGCGGAAGAACTAGAAGGCTTAAGCACCATCGTTTTTGAAGTGAAACTTCTTATGACGAGTTTTGAAATATTTTTTTTCTTTCTCTTATTCAGTGTGTTTATTTCGTCATAAACGATAGAACGCGTTTCTGGGATGTCCCTTGAAAAAAGGAAAACATTTTTGAAAAGCCAAAATGTACAAAAGATGTGCCTAAAGAATTTTGAAAAAAGGAACTAATTAAATGTTTGAAACAAGAGATTAATTTTGGAAGGGAAGTAATATCTGACGAAAAGCCTAGCCGTTATTAAGTTTTTTTATTGGTTCAGAAAGTAAAGAGAAAATGAATTCCTATAGATATACATAATTATTTATTAAAGGGTATTATTATATTATAATTATTTAATATAGGGTAGAATGAACTCGAGCATTTTTCGAAGATCGTTTTTCTTCTCGTCCCTTAATGGCTTCGAATCTTTTGTTTCCAATTCGTACTTGCGAAGATCTTTGATTGCTTTCCCTGGAAACAAATAACAATAGATATTATAATCGACTACTTTTCAGAATCGGCTAGTATAAGAAGCTCAATGCCCACCTCGTTTGAAAACATTGTAGATTTCAAATTCATTAGCATCGAACGATAGTTTGACTTTTACTACTCCTGGCTGATTAATGCGAATCCAGACTGCAGTATATAAGCCAGCCTTTGTTGTATTTAAAAGATACTTCGCACAATCCTTAAAGTCGAAGAAGGTGTCCATATATCGTATATATTTACTGGCTCCTTTTCCACTCTGGGCTCCGTGCCCGGGATTATGAAAATTTCGAAATAACAGAGACCATGATAGAATATTAAAAACTACCGAAAATGATACAAAAACACTCATGTTTAAATCACAAAAAATGTCACAGATTTAATTTTCTAATTTCCTCAGTTTTGACATTACAGAATTCTTAGCAGTCTCAGAAACTTCTAAGACATTCGAAATTTTCAGCATCTTGAAATTCGCATGATCCTTGAAATTTATACTACTTCACATATTATAAAACTTTTTAAAATTTACTTATGATATTGAACTTTCAATATTTGAACAGAATTCCAAAATACGTTCTTATTATATTAGTTTTAGAAACGCAGAAATTTAATTGCTCAATGTTACCTCAATAATTATGGTAACATTAGAACTTATCCTCAAAAAATGAATTATTAAAAAAAAATTAAAATCTCAGTGTTTCCGAAACTTTTTGAGTATTAGTTGATTTAAACGACCAAAATGGAATTTGAATCCTTTACTTTTTGTATATTCTAAAGGTTTTATGCAGTATTCATATTAATTAGTAAATTATCTTAATTTCGAAGTTTTTAAAATTGGTGACACTCGGAATGTCTGCAATTCTCAAAATGTCTAAATGTCTGACTTATTCAAACGTTGAAATACATATTTACAAAATTGTCTGCAATTGATTCTATTTTATAATCATTGTTGAAATACTGTACAATGCTCTAAATTCTTATGATTTCGATATTGATTGGAACAAATTAATAAACTTTTCGAAATACTCAAATTTTTCAAATGCCTGCAAATTTATGAAATTTGACTCATTAATTACTTACGCGAATTATTTTCTAGTACATTTTCGGTAATATTTTAATAGAATTTTTATGGTTTTTTTTTTATATTTCTAAATATTTTGACTTCATTTCTTGAAATGGATTGTCATATTTATTATTTAATATCATTAGGGTCATGATTTATTTTATATTTACTTATTTGAAACATATATATTTCGACATTCTCCTTACAGTACTGAACAAAGAACCACAAACGATAAAAAAAAAAATCTGCCCGCTGCCTGGGCACATCCTCATCACGCGCTTCGCGCGTGGCTCGCAAGTTTAAGCGCGCCTACTTTAATTGGATGATTGTGAATTCTCTTCTGTTAAAGCTTCTCCGGCTTTGACGAATGTATTCTCATCTCGTGCTGCGCACTAGGTCAAAGTTTTTCCAAAACGATGGAGAAGTTTTGTTTGATTTTTCGCCTTTTTGAGAAAATCATAAAATTTGTCAAGACCATATTGTAGGGCTCCCAAAAAAAACATTTTCTTTCCCATTCCTTCTTTTCATATCTGCCGTTGTTTAGATGAAAATTCCCATTTTAGTTTATGTTTTTGAATTTTGAAAATGACATAACTCTGACAATTCCGTTTCCATCAGAAAACATTACAAGGATAAATTGTTCCACTTATCACTCGCTATAGGAGGCTGCACTTACAATTTTCGAGTCTTGAAAGGAATAGTCTCAAAAGATTTGAAAATACTGTAACTTTTTGAATTTCTTCCCAAAATAGATGGCTAACGAACTTGACCTTCAGTTTCTGACACTGAAAGACTGTACCAAAGGCTAATCAAATCGATTAGTTTTTCTGAAAGTTATCGTGCTAACAGATAGACATACAGCCATACAGACATACATACATACAGACACACAGACATACATACATACATGCATACATAGAGACAGACAAACACATTCGTAAAAACCTGTTTTTCGGGTTCAGGGGGTCTCAAAACATGGAAATTTGAAACAAACGGGTCGGAGAGGGGGGTGGGGGTTGGTAAAATTTTACATAAATCTAATACCTTCTCTGATGAGAATGCGAAACCGTATAACATTGGAAGGCGATTTTGTTGCTGCGACATTCCTGCCCGACGGTGTTGTGTACGCGGCTCCCTCCCTACGGCTCTTGCGCCGCTCGATCTTCTTGTACCCCAAACTACGCTAAAAATCAACAGAATAAGTCAAATTATAGCTAGATTTATTCGTAAGAGTACGTAGAAAAATATTCTGGCTTCAATTTTTTCATAAATCTAACGGGAAAAAAGTACTTACCGAAAAAGTCCCAGACGAAATACAGCTTGTTAGTTCTTCTTGACTAATACCACGTTGACAAAAGATAAAGTAGACGAAAACTCTCGTCCACGATAACCCACCGATGATATATCATCATGTGACGCCGATAGGTGGAACCTCAGTCCCATAGGTTTTGAGTGTACCCCCTCCCCCCATTTCGTCATGAAACGCGAAATTTCTATGCGGCCCCATACCATACATTTTAGGCAGCTCTGAAAAAAAACAAATATGGGTATTTTGTCATTTCCTCGCAGAGCAGTAAGAGTCTTTACCAAGACTGTTCGAAAATGCAAAAATCTCATTTTCTAAAAGAGTAGCACTTACCCCCTATAGTTTTTCCGCGGTTCCAGATAATCTCATACTTCAAGTACATTGAAGTTGTTTAGCTTTAGTATAGCTGAAGTATAGATTATACCTAAATCATACAAAGGATATGCCAAAGTATTTGACATAAAATGGCACTAATTTATTTATAAAAATATCTCAGCAACGAAATGCAATGGAATGCAAGCATCGGATATACAACAGAAAACTTACATCATTCTAGTATCATATTGTTTGGTAAGAGATCCAGAACCTTTGATTCGCAACTATTTTATTTTCAACAAGGAAATCCAAGATCGAATTGTCATCAAAGTAAAATTTCGGATGTGAAATTATTCATTGCAACAAATCAAACAAGTTATCTTACAAATACCATTTGACTCATGTACATTCTACATAATTGGTTACAGGAATAACGTTGGTAACATACCATCTCCATTTCCAACGTCTCATCGAGCTACCCATTCCAGCATTTCTCGGAATTTCAGTTTTGTTCATAGAGGCTAAACATTTTCCGTTTCAATAAATAGTTCAATACATTTTCTCAAGGAGAGCAGAATTTTCCGTAATAATAGCTGGTTATATATACACTGCTACCACGCAAGTTATCCGGTTTCGGGCTTGGCTTAAACGGCCTTGAGACAATTTCGGCAATTCTAGAAGGAGCAAATTACGCGGGAGCAGTGTATATATTCATCGAGAGTAATATTTTCTGCATTTTTAGAATAATAAATACTTTTTTTCCTATAATGAAAAACCTCTTCCGCATTAGTAGATAGGTAACCATACTTTTTCCCCAAAGAATACCATTTCCCGTATTATTGGCTAAGTAAGAATTTTAAGCTTTTAATCCCTAAGATTTGGACGTAAATAGTTCGGAAATGTTGAATTTGCTATTCATACCTAAATTTCCTCAATAATAGCCCATATCAGTGTATTGGCTATTATTCACGAATTTTAATGATAAACAGCTCAGATTTTTTATGCATTTCAGGTTTCCGATTATCTCATATAATCAGTAATATGGACATGCCTGCTATAGCCATACCTCTTTTATACTTGAGGCATACTTTATATACTCAAGCTTTGGTTTAACGATACTAGTTAAATCTCTTTCTTATTGCCTCTTATTTACTCTTATTTGTCGTTATTTTTACTGCATCGTGTTACACAGAAAGCTAAATAGGGATTTTCTTGCTTGAAATTTGAATTCGAATTCTAATAAACTCTCTAGCTCACTGATTCTTATCGAATCTTTTTTTTTTCTTCAATTTTTACTACCTTGCATTACATATAAGAGATTTAAGAAGATTTCAAGTGTTTAAATAGTTAAATTCGTGAGTGAATACCCACTCTAGTAAGGGATAGTCTCAGTTGCCATATTTCAACTATACTATCTGAGACATCGCTCTTATAGGATTTTCCAGATATTTTCCTGGATTAATTCCATACCAAAAATTGTTTTATTCAGGATTTACGGAAAGAATGTCTCATCTGAAAAATGTGAACAGATTTTTTTGGATCATATAATGATGTCGAATTGTGATCTTTGGAGAAAATTGGGAGAGTTGTTTTTTGTCATTCGGGGGCTCTGCTTCTTTCGAAACACGGACAGAGACCGCGCCCCTGGACCACCTTTAGACCTCCCTCAAGCAACCCGTCTTCCAAGTCGCTTGTTACGGCGCGTGAGTATCGCGGAAAATATCGTGTACCACTCGCGGGATACCTCGATTGTCCGCTTGTAGTACAATGTACTATTATTTGGTTCTACTATTTTTAAAGCTTTGAAACGAATTTGGAACAATTTTATATACTGTCAATTAAACATAGTTTCTGCTCAAATTTGGTTGCTTAGTTGATTTTTGCTCCCGATTTCCAAGCATTCATCGAAAGGAACAAAATATATAATTTTCAAACTTTGAATCTCAAATTTTGGAATTTCTAACATTCCGAATTTAGAATCATTAAAAATTCAATCATTCTAAAGTCAATATGTTCAATCCAAATATTTTCTAATTAAAACTTATTTATTTTCAAATTCGGAGAGTTTGAATGCTTATCTAGAGCAAAATTTCAAGCAAAAATTGAAAATTGTTGAACGCCAAAAATTCAATCAATTTCCAATTATTGTAATGTTTTGAGCTTTTCATTCGAAAATGTTTCATTCTGAACGTTCTCATTTGGAATACTTGTTTAGATTCTCCCTGTAATCTTTTCTCTACTCCTTCTCCCCACCTAAACATTCACTCAGGGGTAATGGGAGCCTACAGCCTAAAGTGGGTTCCGAACCACCAAGAGCAACAGATACCTAATACTAGGAGCACCTAGGGAACTCTTGAGGTACCAGGCTCACCACTCTCCGTAGCCCGCCAAAGCTCTTCCAAAGTGCGAGGCGGGAATCGATTCCACAACCAGACGGAGTAGTAAGTCCAAAGTTCATGCCTTAGCTCCCGCAGCCAAATGACCGCCCTTTAACGTTCTTCTTTTTAATATGATCAAATTGAAACATAAAAAGATTCAATTTTCAAAGTTTTTATCTTGAAATTACCCAATTTGAAATCTGAGATATGAATTTCTAAACCTTAAATGTGAAATTTGCTGAATCTTGAACGTTTTTTTAATAAAAATTCTTGACAAATCTTAAAATTTGTAAGCGAAATCAGAAATCAATTCCTAATCGAAATACTTCTCCAATATCCAAATATTTCCTTTTCCACGCTTTTGGTCAGGAATGATAATATTCGAAATCCTTTCCTTTTTAAATTGTCCTATTATTTCAGTTTTAATCGGAAATTATTCAATATATTGCAAAAATATTGCGAAATCTCTTCCATTGCTTGAAATATATAATTCGAAAACCCATTAGTGGTTAGTTGCTCGTGGAGATAAGGCATAAGCTTCGGACCCACATAGTCTGGCTGCGGAGTCGATTTTCTCCTCGAACTTCGGAAGAGTTTCGGCGGCCCATGGAGGGTCGTGAGCCTGGTAACTCTAGATTTTTCTAGGTCTTCTAAGTGAATTTCTGCTAATAGTGAAGGCAATAACTCCAATGTTTAATAAAATTCATGTAGAATTTAAATTTTGAACCGAAGTAGATCCTTCTAAAGAACGCTCAGATTTCGCATTTTGTAGTCAGTAGTGTCAATATTTGGTGTCTCTTGGTCTGTTCTATGATTCGTCTCAAAGATTTTTGTTTTGATAGGGTATATGTGCGTTCCGTACATCTCGTAGAATAAATGAAAGAATTTGCGACTTTCATGGTCTCGATTTTCAGATCGAGAAATTTCCAGCATTTGGCCGTGGTCCCAAAGTGCGACATTAAATTCCAAATCTACTCAGGTTCATTCTCTTAACTGCAACATAACTTTCAATTGATTTTTCTCTACGTATATTTTGATGGTTTTCTTTTCCAGATGATAATTAAATGTGCTCGAATTCTCGCAGAATGAAACCTTCATTCGTGTTCCGCAGTTACACTAGATTATATTGAATGTGCATACTTCATACATCTAGATAGGAGGAAGTATTCGCAGTTCCGAGGGAGACAACAAATCCCAAAAGGGACCGAAACATTTGTCACAGTTACAATGAAAACAATGCTTAACTCGGATGTAGGATTTGCATTGTTTGGTAGCTCGCATGCTCAGGTATTCGTATCAGTTTCATTCACAACACTGACGACTAATAGATGTAAAACATAACAATCTTACACAATAGAAGCAATATGTATGTTACGGCCGAAGCTCGGAGGGCGGCCGAGCTCATAAGCAGCCGGCCCATCCTAGAACCTGTCAAGCATTTTGCCCGAAGTCTTGTTGCAATTAGTAACATTTTCGACAAAACTGCAAATAGTGTCATTATAGACATCATATTACTTGAATGAAAGTGAAGTTCTTATTGAGGTTTCCTTTTTCTTCCGCGATAGAAAGGATAACTTAGTATTTTCAGTATTTTGGTTGAATTAAACTATTTTGTAATAAAATGTTTCTAGGAATTGCTAACATTGAACATTTTTAAAAGCAATATATAAATGAAAAAAATATATATTTTGTTCATTTCAGTTAAACAAAATTTTCAATTTTCTAGCTTCAAGTACAGTGGGCTGTCTTTGAAATGGCATCTAGCTTTGCATAGGACTCCAGTTTTCCATCATCACGCGTCCCTATCGATGATTTTGAGTACTGAGCTTAAAGGGTAGATGGCTTCATTGTTTCTGTCAGTTTATTGGAATACCCCAACAATACATTTTCTGAGAGCGATTTTGTTTCCTTCGAACTAATCCACTTCCTAGGTTGCTTGTACGATGCATTGTAGACTTTTTTCTATTTCTCAGGTAGCAGATTTCAATATTCTATGATGCATTCTTGGCTACTCGTACAATATCCGGTGGGGTAAACAGATACTCACTATTTAGAGATTTTAAATCAGAACTATTCGAGTTCATAATTATTCACCAAAAAGAGAAAGCAACAATTCTAAAACCTTGAACAAAACAGATTTCGGAGCACTGGCTGTCGGACTGTCTTTAGTTACCCACTGCCTCACTGTGACAGCTGATGCACTGAACTGCTCCGAATTAACCAAGTGGTATTCATTAGCCCAGTCAATAGAAATCGAAAAAGGCCTATAAATAGAAAAAGTTTTGGGGTCTGATTTTTTGACGTAGAAAGTTTTCTTTTAGCGTCAAAATGAAAACTTTACAGTCTTGCCCTTAAATTTGTGTACGCTAAATCCGCCATCTTGAATGTCTGGTTTTGTTTGTTATCTCGCGCAATTTTCATTCAACAACAAAAATGGTAGAGGGCAAAGCTGTGAGGAATTGTATTCTCTATATTTTTTATGTGAACAATTTTTCCGATATATTAATATTTTCGCCGATATCGAGCAAAAACTGCGCTGAATTGTAACATGGGCGCAGGTTTCTCAATTTTTCGGCCATTTGCATAAAAAATAAGTGCCATATTTAAGGAGCGAGGTAGTAGAACATAAAATTTCCAATAACTTTCGAATCAAAACGTTTTTTATACGGACCATACATGACGGTCGGGAACGCGCTCAATATAGCGCATCGTGGTAATCTGGCCGCATGACCATCTAGCAAACTAACCAGCATGGCTGCCTATGGGATACACATAGCATTGTTTATTTACATGCGTGTTGCACTCAAACAAGCGATAATAATTATTTTGTGTCAGATTAATCAGTTAGTAGTACATAAGAAGTTCTTCAAGTTAATATAAAAATCTTAAAAATGGAATTCTACTGGAACCTTAGAAAGGGAAACGGTACTCGCAAAGGCAATTTGTGCTGTTTTGTCCATTGTGACTCCAAAAAAAATATCAACACTAATTTGAGTTTCCATAAAGTACAAAAATTTACAGTGGTACTGTTACAGTAAAAAATTTTGTTGGAGAAAGCATTGTTGTTGATAAACGTTCCGAACGTTTCGAACGACTCAAAATTCAAGATACTGATCAACAAATACTAGTTTTCTCTCTGCATTTCAGCGTTGATGATTATGTATCTCCTGGTTTGTTTTATACAGTTATTACGTGAATAATAAATAGAATTATTATCATGATCATCAAATCTATGGGTAATCCTATCTTCCCCTTTGTAAGTCGTTCCACACGCGATTATAAAACCAGAATTGATCGCTCTTTAACCTTCGATCATGTTTCTGGTAGACCGCGTTGCAACAACATACTCACACAATGTTTTTAGAGAGAGTAGCAACATTTTTATCACATTCAAATTATACTCTACTTAAGGGAACGTCTTAAAACTAATTCTAATCATATGTATGCCGAATCCCATAGGCAGCCATGTTTGTTTCGATACAGCAGCACCTCTTTGCCCGCAGTGGATGTTTTCTTTGCCAATACCCGAGTTGAGTCGCTTTTTCCACTTTGCGCTATATTGAGCGCGTTTCCGACCGTCACGTATGGTCCGTATAAAAAACTTTTCGTTGCAAAATTTATTGGCAATTTCATGTTCTACAACTTCGTTATTTGAATATGGCAGTTATTTTTCATGCAAATGTCCGAAAAATTGAGAAAACTGCGCCCATGTCACAATTTAGCGCAGTTTCTGCTCGATATCGGCCATAAATATTATCAATGCGTAAAAACTGTTCGGATAACAAATATGGAAAATACAATTCTTCACAACTTTGTTCTCTATCGTTTCTCTTATGAAATGAAAATTAAGTGAGATAACAAAGAGAAAACGAAAATACAAGATGGCGGATTTAGCGTACACAAATTTAAGGGCAAGACGGTGAAACCTTTATTTTGACGCTAAAACCAAACTTTCTACGACAAAAAATTGGAACCCGAAATTTTTTCTATTTAAATGTCTCTATTGACTGGGCTATTAAAGTGCCCTCCCAGATTTCGAAAGTATACTGTATGCAGTCTTATCAATAGCATAAAATATGCGAACTTGTCAGCACAGAGTCTGGTCAAATAAGGTTCCATCTAAACATTGTCCGGACTCGAAAATTGACTTTTAAAAGTTTCATTGAACATGCGTTCTCTCTCTTTCTCTCTCTCTCTCTCTCTCTCTCTTAATCGAATAAAAAAGTATGAAATGATACAGTCTTCGAGGAGACGATGTACTCGTTCTGAAAAGATGCGCTTTTTTTGACTTCCACTTTGTGACGTCACTTCTCGATTTTTGAATTTTTCAAATTTCCGTTGAAATCTTTTTCTGGTCTCACATGAAGAATGTGAAGGATGAAGGATAATAAAAAAGACAACAATCTCAAGTCATGCATGCCATTCGAAATAAGGAGTGGATAGACTGCCGGTACCGGCGAAAAAGTTTAGTGCCGGTACCGGCAAAAAAACTTTATGCCGGTACCGGCAGAAAAATTTAATGCCGGTACCGGCAAAAAAGTTTAATGCCAGTTTTTAGGAGCAGACAGGTAGACTTGATTTTCATTATACATTCGCATTTGGTGCATCCACTGAAAACATAGTTAACGTAAGTGTCCCTTTTTGAAGTCTTGTAGGTAGGCGGAAAGGCGACTTTTGCGACTGGTATTAGAAATAATGTAGGCCACATACCTCCCTCTTTTCCCAAGTCTCATGGGGGGCGGGAAGGCATCTCCGTGACTATTCGTAGAAATAATTTAGGCCACATACCTCCCTCTTACTGTTACAGAATGGAACGTTTTGGGAAAAGATTTTTGCTCCAATTTTTGTGTATCGCTAAACTGTCAAACTGCACCAGGCACTTACAACCTACTACAAAAGTGAACGATGCAGCAATTATTCGAACTGAACTTGTTTATGCACACAACCTCAAATATCTAACGCATACTTCTGATTTGTTAGACTTTATGGGTGACCCGGCGATTCTCATGGTGAAATTGCGGAAAAACCATTAAAAATATGGTTTTTTGCGCTTATCTCAAACAATATGCAGAATCTCGCAAAATTCTTCCAGTAAAAGTTGTAGATCGTACAAAAATACACACTTTTTGTGCAACACAATTTTTTCTACGAGTGATAGTTTCCAAGAAAATTAGTGATATTTTGATTTTTATGGAAAAAAACAATGAACATTCTCCATTGGTTTTGGTTGGGTACCTACTTACGCCTTTCACCACGGGAAGGTTGAAATATTTTAAAAAGCGTTTTTTTTCTGGGTATTTTTCGATTGTTTTTTTTTTTTACTCTTATGATTTTTAAATATATTTTAATTTATTTTTATTTATGTTAATTAGAAACTTTGAGTATATTCTATTTATTGTCTTGAATTGCATACTCCTTATAAGTTTTTTTTATAATAATCTGCTGAGTATATTCACTGGCCAGGGTAATATGCTTCTCTGATGGTTGTTAATTCTGCAAACGGATCCACAAGTATTTTTTTTTACGCATCGCCGCCAGAAAAATTCGCAGAGACGCTCTGCAATGTTGCTTCTACGCACTCCTTGTGAGAGAAATCGTCACATCAACACCCCTGTGACTGGTCACAAAAAAAATGTAAGGTCAAACCCCTGCCCCTTTTCCCACGCGTCGTGGAGGCGGGAAGGCACCCTTGTGACTAGTCACAGAAATAATGTAAGGTGACACCCCTGTCCCTTTTCCCACGCGTCATGGGGGCAGGGAGTCAACCCTGCGACTGGTCACAGAAATATAGTAAGGTCACACCTGTGTCCCTTTTCCCACGCGTCATGGGGGCGGAAAGGCACCCCTGTGACTGGAACCAGAAATAACTTAAGTCACACCCCTGCCCCTTTTCTCACGCGTCGTGGGGGTGGAAAGGCACCTTCGTGACTGGTCACAGAAAGATAGTAAGGTCACACCCCTGTCCCTTTTCCCACGCGGCATGGGGGCGAGAAGTCAAACCTGTGACTGGTCTCAGAAATATAGTAAGGTCACACCCGTGTCCCTTTTCCCACGCGTCATGCGGGTGGGAAGGCACCCCTGTGACTGGAACCAGAAATAACTTAGGTCACACCCCTGCCCCTTTCCCCACGCGTCGTGGGGGCGGGAAGGCAACCCTGTGACTTGTCACAGAAATAACTTCGGTCACACCCCTGCTCCTTTTCCCACGCGTCGTGGGGGTGTAAAGGAACCCCTATGACTGGTCAGAGAAATAATGTAGGTCATACGCCTTCCCCATTTTTCAAGCCTTGTGGGGTCGGGAAGACACCCTTGTGACTGGTCACAAAAATAATGTAAGGTCACACTACTGCCCCTTTTCCCACGCGCCGCGAGGGAGGGAAGGCACCCCTGTGACTGGTTACAGAAATAATGTAAGGTCACACCCCTGCCCCGTTTCCCACGCGTCATGGGGGGCGGGAAGGCATCACTGTGACTCGAACCAGAAAAAGCTTAGCAAACGGAGTGATTTACGCGTATAAGATGGGTTGCTGATGCTGGGAGCCGGTTAACATTCGAAAACGCAATGAGCATGATTTTCATGGTATTTTCTATAAAAATCGAGATATCACTAATTTTCTCGAAAACTATCACTCGTACAAAAAAATATTTCCTACAAGAAATGTGTATTTTTGTAAGATCTACATTTTTTAGTGGTAGCATTTTGGGATATTCTTCATATTGGCTGGGATGAATGCAAAAAACCACATTTTTAATGGGTTTTCCGCGCTTTTACCATGAAAATCACCTAGTCGCCAATTTTCACTATCATTTTCGTAATCAGCGCGTCAAAATACATAAGTATACGCAGTGTGAAGGAAATCGTCACGTTCACCTATTCGGAACTTTATCGCAGACATTATTTTTAATAACTTGATAAATAATAACTTGGCGAAAAACCTTGTTATTATTTTCGACTCCATTTTTTTTCTGGAATCCAAAAGTTATATCAAGATCTGTACTGCTGGTTATGATATTCTTTGAAAAATGAAACCCAGTTTATATTTCTTAACCTCTGGAGATCCTGCTTATTCAAAAATAATAATGAACACGCACAGTCCTGCTTTGGAAAAATCGGCACATAACTTTTATGTCGTCACTGGTATTAAATTTTTTTTCCGGCACCGACAGTAAAGTTTTTTGCCGGTACCGGCATTGAAGTTTTTTGCCGGTACCAGTATTGAAGCTTTTTGCCGGTACCGGCATTGAAGTTTATGCCGGTACCGGTATTGAAGTTTTTGCCGGTACCGGCAGCGTATACACTGCCTTCGAAATATAACATCTTCTCGATGAACGGAAATTTATGAAATCTCAGTCATACTTTGTTATCTATTGATCAACTAAAGATGACTCGGGGTGGATGGAATACCGTTTCCAATGCTCCTGCCACAATTTCACCCAGGGGTCGTGAGGGCTTTGAGTATTCTCGATAAGGATCTCGACCCCTCGTTTCCAATTAAAGTCCTCTATCGGCAATTCCTCTCGGCCGGGTCGGATAAAGAAAATGCCCTTGAGAATCGTAATAGCATTTACAGTCAAGTATGAACTTAAGGGCAAACGGGTCGAGTAGAATTATAGACAGTTGGAGTAGTTGATTTATTTGTATTTCATGGGAATCAGGCATGAAGTTCCTTGATGCACCAGGAATAATATTATTTTACGAAAATATTCCATATTATTGCAGTTCATGAATCTTTTTGCGTCCTCATAAATGGAGGTTTGTAGAAACTCAAATTCCTAAATCCAATGTTTCGATTTATCCTAATATAACCTTACACTAGGAAGTCAAGAACGGTATTTTTTTAAATATCCAGTTTTAAGTATGTTTGTTATATTATAATTTTCACCATATCTCGAACACGAGAATAGAAATAGTGATGAAATTCCGAAGGATCCTAGCTCCAACTAATGCTCAGGTCTGATAGTTATTTAAACTAGAAAGGCCAATTAGAAATTGTTTTCTGTTATTGCATTTAGATATTTGAAATAAAAAAATTACCATGTCCACTTTGAAACAACTTTTATAATATTTGAGATACGATGAAACTTTCATTATCTACTAGTACAAACTTATGGAGAAAAAAATGGTTTCTTTTTTTTCATATAAGAAAACTCCTTTACTGGAAGAAATTCTATAGTTATGAAGCTTACATGTATAGTATTTTCTTTGAGACGTATCGAATGCCTTAATGCAGAACCTTTTATAACCTCTCATGCTCTTACAATGACTGTTTATAATTTCAGAAAATACATATTTACCTTGCTTGTATGAAGAAAACTTTTTCAGCATTAATAGAAAACATACATATGGTACTCTAAACCAGTATTTTATTATTATTATTATTATTATTATTATTATTATTATTATTATTATTGTACCATTAGGCCAAATCCCTTTTGGGGTAATCGTAACTCGTTTACGCTTTCTCATTGTAAACGAATTATTATTGGTTAAATTGTATACTGAGGATAGCAATTGGAATGCACAATATGTAGAATCAGAATCTTGTTCATATACATACATCATGCTGATAAACGATTCGCGTGCAATTTGAATAAAAAATCATGAAGTCGTTCTATATTTCAGCTGCTACTTACTTATTGTCTACAACAGAATTTCAGGATAAGAGATTTGAACTGGAACTCACCTGGAACATAGAAATAAAATAGTTGAGTGCAAC
>WSXT02138470.1:0-10535 GCA_011762715.2 Neuroterus valhalla
CCAAAATAGCTGGTTAACGAACTCGACTTGTCTTTTTGGCCCTTCAAAATGGCTACCAAAGCACGATCGAATATGATTCCCTTTCGAAAGTTATCGAGTTCACAAAATATTTTTGATTATTTTTTGTGCGATCAAACTTAGAATTTTTGATTTTTTGAGAAAATTCAAGAAGTTGTATCCAGGATCTTGTAGGGCTTCCAAGGAAAAACATTTTTCCCTACTGATTTTCTTTTTAATCTTGCGTTATTTGGCTAAAAATTCTCATTTCCTTCTTATTTTTGAACTTTGAAAATGCCACAACTCTGAGAATTTTGCTTTTATCAAAAAAAATCATTGAGATAAATTGTTCCAATTATCATGCACTTCAAGAACCCATACTTACATATTCCAAGTCTTGATAAAAAGTCCAGAAAAATGTCCGAAATGCTCCCTCTCTTCCATTTTTCACCCAAAATATCTGGCTAACGAACCCATCCTTTCTTTTGGACCAATCAACAAGTGTGTCAAAGACCGATTTGATCCGTCCATTTTTTCTTCAGTTATCGTGTTTACGGACGGACGGACGGACATACAGACCAACAGACAGACACCATCGACAAAACTTGGTTTTCGGCTTCACGTGGTCTCGAAACGTTAAGATCCGTTGAAAATTCAAGATGTGAAATTTCAGACGATTCTAATACTTTCTCAATCATAAATGATGAGAATGTAAAGAAATTGAACCTCTTTAAACAATTAATAATTCTCAAAAAATGTAGAAAACAATCGTATTTTTTTATTGAAATATACTAGTTCATCATTATTTGGAGAATCGAATTGTTGAAATTCTTTTTTTTTTCTTTAAACCATTATTCATTGTTTATTTTCGGAATTTCAAGAAAAAGATCCAGAGATGTTCACTTATTCTACCAATCGGTACCCTATGCTATAGCTTGTTGAATTATTAAAAATTTCGATAGATTTCTTCTAATGTTCAACATGTTTGTCCATTTCCATGATTATTTTTCATCTACTCGAGCAGTTTTTTTGATGACTTCAGAAAAATTGAATAAAATAGGGTGCATATAATTCTTCTTCTGACTGCATGATGCATAGAAATACTATATCAACCTTTTCCTTCTTATTCAAATAAATATTATTTGTTTAGACAATTATTATTTTCCCTAGTAAATTTGTCCAAAATATTTATTTTGTTGTTCATATAACTATTTGTTTTTTCTTTAATTCCCGTCAGAATGAGTATGGATGGTGTGTATCTTCTCTTAGGCACTATTGAATAAATCATGAAAGTTCACTGATGTATATTATGATTAAGGTTTTAAAAGACTGGTTTTTCACATGTTTATGCTCGTTTTAAATATTGGAATTACCATCAATATTAACATTTCACTGATTTCCATTTAGTTTTGTACGATGTTTTATAACACAATTAAAAGTGCTACAAGCCGTAAAATATGATAGAAAAAGTTTTCCAGATATCTGCATATAAATGGATAAGGAGTAAATTATATAGGAGGATTTGAAAGTTACATATATTTACGGATATAATCATATGTTCAATATTCCATATCATTGATCTGCATTCATAATAAAAACATTATTGGATCGCTAGAAACAGTAGGTGTCGTATATGAAATTTCTAGAGTTTTTCCTCCAGAATCAAAGAATTCATAATTTTAATTACTCCCCGCTGAGAATGAAACCAGGAATGAATCGTTTGAGTTGTTCTCATAGCCTGTACAGGGGAGCCGCAGGTTGAGCACAGTCCCATTCCGAGTCGCGACGAGCTCGAGCTGGGCATAACTTGAAAGAAAGGGTCAGCTGAGCCTCCAGGTAGTCCACGGTATCCTGAGAGAGTCCAAAAGGCGAATTCAGACTCGATGTTTTCGGTTCCAGTTCGCCGGTCCGGTTGTAATCTCGGACAATCAGCGCGTACTAGGTCCTGGTTCCAGTTCGGTTCAAGCATTCAGGTTCGATTCTAATTTCAGCCGTGCCGTTCGCAACTGTAACCAATGAGAGCACTTACTGAAGCCAAGATGCCTGGCAGCTGTTTCTCGAACTTGTTCGTAATAATAAACGTCACTCACGTCACTTCAATCCATGAACTGTGCATGTGTGAGAACGACAATCGTAAGGCTTAATCGGCGCAGTCTGAGCTGCATCGGTCGACTGAGAATCGAACTGGATTTCTCGATCGGAATAGTTTGAATCTCGAACAAACAGTTTAGTTTTCTATGCAATTTTATTCTATGTCGAACCGTGAAGAAACGGAAGAAAGATACACTGGAACCTCAAACTCAATCCAGCTTCGGACTTGGGTATCGACGGCCTTGGAAGAAGTTCGAGTGAGCTGAAACATAAACAGTCAGGGCCGAATACACGCTAGGATGGCGGAGAGTGGAGCGAGGAGAGCGCCTCTTTCCAAACCCCCCGCACCGTCTCGTCCACGAGCCATCCACGATCTCATTTCGAAGAAGGAACGAGTTTGGGTGAATTCAGTTTGAGGTTGCAGTGTATTTTCAAAAGAAAAATGAATAGGTGAATTTCCAGTCAAGAAAATTAATTTTCAACGGAAATGAATCTCACCAGCCAGACTCTCCTTTTCAACTGAGACCGCGATGCAAAGGACTTTTTGTAATTGCTACTAGCCCCTACAACTTTCCCCTCCCGAACCCTTAATTTTGGCAGAATGTCGCTTTTAACCTCTTTCCAACAGTCCTTTTCTGGTTCGGATCTCGTGCCGAATGGACGTTTGTTGCTTTGATACTTTTTAAATGCTTCTGAAGCAAAAAAAATCAATGATAAATTTCCATTTTAGGCAGAAGCAGAGGATAGGGAGGTTCCCAACTGTAATTTGCTTTGATTTAACACTTTCCAATTTTCAGGTTGGATTGAGACAAGGAGAACAAATTACAAGGATGTCATGTGTGCCTTTTAATCTAGTTCATGTGGAAATCATTTGCATGGTGTGTCACTTGAAAATTTATACAATGTAGATTAGGCGCTGAATATGATTCCTACGGGAACGCAATGCGCTTATTGACCATCGTTTTTGTTCAATGAATAATTCAAAATATAATAAGGTCCATGCTGAGACATCATAATATCTAAAGGAATATGCATCCTACGAAGAAAACATCTTCAAAAAAGGGGTTCATTTAAAAGAGGAAAAAGCAACCATGCAAAAATTGATTTCATCCCCTACCCGCTGAGGTGAGAGGGATAACATAGAAATTTCGAAGAAGAACTTACATAAGAATTTTGAATAATTTCATCCTGAAATTCTCATTTCAGTTATCTGCTTATCCTTTACGTAACAAGAAATCTACTGGACCGACGAGTTCAACTTATCAAATCCTCAAAGCATATTTCTAAGACATTAGGACAAGCTGGAACTTTATTTAATAAAGAAATCGAGTACGTTATTCTGTGGAAAAGGGACCAACTTCCACGGTCCGCTGAGATCCGAAAACACAACTTCTCGTCATCTACGCGATGCTTTCCAAAATAAGCTACATAACGGTCCATCGAAACTGTATAATTCGATTTTCAAGAATTCGAATTTTTTTCTGCCTTGGCTGATGTTTCCCCTGTAAATATTTTTCAGAAATTCGAAGTTTGATAAGTCGGATTTCTTGATAATTCGAAGAAAATTGTATGCTCCGCCGTGATAATCACCTCCCTAATTCGAGGTAAGCAGTGAGATACTAAAGGCCAATTCAAACTAGCCGTTTCCGGTTCGCTGGTCCGATTGGAGTCTCGGCCAATCAGCGCGTACTCGATGCCGGTTCCGTTCGAGCATTAAGGTTCGATTCTAATTTTAACGGTGCCGTTCGCAACCACAACCAATGAGAGCGCTCGCTGAAGCCACGAAGAATGCCAGGTGTTCCCAAAGTTGTTGGTTGCAATAGTAAACGTCACTCACGTCATTTTGATTTATAAACCACGCATGCATGAGAATGACAATCGTTAAGCTGAATCAGCGCAGCATGAGCTGTATCCGTCAACCAAGAACCGAACCAGACCGGTGAACCGCAACCGAGAATGGCTAGTCTGAATCGGCCTTAACAGCAGCGACGAACTGGTTGCGGAAGTAAACGCCACTAACGTCACTTTTACCTATGAACCGCGCATGCGTGAGAATGAAAATCGCTTAGCTGATTCGACGCAGTGTGAGATGCATCGGTCAACCGAGAACCGGACTGGCTCGTTGGTGAACCGCAACTGAGTTCGAGTAGTCTGGATGGGCCTTGAAGGCCCATTCAGACTAGACGTTGTCGGTTGCGGTTCACCGGTCTGGTTGGACTCTCGGCCAATGAGCGCATACTGGGTCCCGGTTCGTTTCGAGCATTTAGGTTTGATTGTAATTTCAACTGTGCCGTTCGCAACCGTAGCCAATAAGAGCGCTCACTGAAACCACGGGACCTGTAAGCTGTTCCTCAAGCTTGTTGGTAGTAATAGTAAACGCCACTCACGTCCCTTTCATCTATAAACCGCACATGCTTGAGAATGATAATCGTTTAGCTAAATCGGCGCAGTGTGAGATGCATCGGGCAATTGAGAACCGGACTGGCTCGGTGGTGAACCGCAACCGAGAACGACTAGTCTGGAAGGGCCTTAAAGGCCAATTTAGACTAGTCGTTCTCGGTTGCGGTTCGCCGGTCTGGTTGGACTCTCGGCCAATGAGCGCATACTGGGTCCCGGTTCGTTTCGAGCATTAAGGTTCAATAAAATTTTAACCATTCCGTTCGCAAAAGTAGCCAATGAGAGCGCTCGCTGAAACCACTGGGCCTGTAAGATGTTCCTTGAGCTTGTTGGTTGTAATCGTAAACGCCACTCACTTTACTTTCGTCCATGAACCGCGCATGCGTGAGGATGACAATCGTTTAGCTGAATCGGCGCAGTGTGAGATGCATCGGTCAACCGAGGATTGGATTGGCTCGGTGGTGAACCGAAACCGAAAACGACCAGTCTGGAAGGGCCTTGAAGGCAATTCAGACTAGCCGTTCTCGGTTGCGGTTCGCCGGTCCGGTTGGACTCTCACTCAATGAACGCATACTGGGTCCCGGCCTCGGTTCGGTTCGCGCATTTAGGTTTGATTCTAATTTCAACCGTACCGTTCATAACCGTAGCCAATGAGAGCACTCACTGAAGCCACGGGGCCTGTCAGCTATCCCTTGAGCTTATTGATTGTAATAGTAAACGCCACTCACGTCACTTCCATCTATGAACCGCGCATGCTTGAGACTGACAATGGTTTAGCTGAATCGGCGAGATGTAAGCTGCATCGGTCAACCGAGAACCGAACTAAACTGGTCTGGCAAACCGCAACCGAGAACGGCTAGTCTGAATCGGCCAAGAGGGGGTTGCATGTGATCAATGTTTTTGGGACTTCGAGCCTAACAATTTAGAGAGTATCGAGAAGGTTAAGTAGAAAACAACATCATTGATGAGAAAGTAAAACTCGTTCCATGTGTCGATGAAGGAGTGAGAAAGAAGAAGAACATTGCTGCTGATTTCGGGATCCCTGCAAATTCTCTGACTACTCATATTAGGAAAAAGAATAAAATCTTGACTGCTGCTGAAAAATCTTGTTTTCAACCGGATCAGAAGCGCTCGGAGACATCTCATTTTCCACTCTTAGAAACATCAATGATGGAATAGATGAAATCTGCTTGAAACCAGATTATTCCCTCATCGAGTCCTATAGTGCAAAAAGAATCTGAATTCTTTGCGGCTCACTCAGGATACGAAGACTTCAAAGCTAGTTTTGGTTAGTTGGAAAAATTGAAGAATAAGAATGAAATCATCTATAGGACATTAGGTAGCAAAAGTGCTCCTGTTTTGGAAGAAGACTTCGAAAAGTTTCTCGTTGAAATTTTGCCCAGCTTCTTAGGAGGGTATGCAACAGAAGATATCTTCAATGCAGATAAAACAGGTCTCCTTTAAAAATATTTACCAGATAAAACTCTGACGTTGAAGGAAGACACTTGTTTCGGTGGTGAAAAAAACAAAGATCGTGTTATTATCATGATCTGCGCTAATATGTCGGGTAAAGAAGAACTAGAGCTGCTGGTGATAGTCAAATCTAAGGTTCCACGATGTTTCATGGGAGTCAAGTCTTTACGAGTACTTTGTGCGAACAATAAAAAATCCTGGAAGACCAGTTCAGTATGTGAAGACTGGCTTTATAAAGTTGATCACAAGTTTCGTAGAGGGGAACGGGAAGTTCTCCTTCTTGTGGATAATTGTCCGGCTCATCTGAAAGTCTTGATTTAAACTTTAAAATCCATCAAAGTGGTCCAATTGCCTCTAAGCAAAATTGCACAGAATGGATCAAAGAGTAGTAAGTTAGTCGTGAGGGTCAAGGAATTAGATTTGGACCCACGCTGTCTGGTTGCGGCTTGATAACTGCCATGCACTCTGTCAGAGCTTCGGCGGGCTACGAAGAGTCATGAGTCCGATGTACCTAGAGTCCTTAAGTTAAGATTGATTGATTCAATGTGTCCCAAGAAATCTACAGCACCGATCGGTGTAACTAAAGAAATTTATTCATTATTATTAGTTTATTCATTGATAAGTTGATTGCTTAGTTGATCAGGGTAACGGAAATGAGAATCTTAGAATAAAATTCTGTAATTGTTTATATACGTGTGTAGCTAGAAAGCTATACTTCATGTGAGAAGAGGATCAATGGACCGTTTCGTAGCCCAGTTGGGAGAGCACTCATGGGGAAAACAAGGCGTTCTGGATTCGGATTTCAGCGGAGCAGTAAAGTCGGACCTTTCGCACAAAAAGTTGTATTCAATTTCTTTAATTCGGAATTCATCGTTCACGGAGTTTTGATAAGGAGCTAGATATTACACTCACTGCTTGCCTGGGCACCAGTATCAGGGGTTATGGTCCTCAGCCGATAGCAATTAGGAATCCAGTTTGAACCAGATTTGAATTGACGACTGACCAGGCGAAGGTAAACCATCAGGACCATATGTATAGTCTCGTGAATACGTGCTTCGTAAGTCTCCAAGTAAACAACTTCTATATTACGCATTACGGTCCTGCCTTTTCAAGGCTGATGGGCGGTCGTGCTGCGTCGTGCTAGGCTCGGGGGGAAGGGACAGAATCACTCAAGCATGAACAGCCGAGAAACTGGCCCTCTGCCGATAGGCGCTCAGTCAAGCGGTGGGTGTACTTAAAATAGATTAGCAGGAGTGTTAGTGATCAGTTAGATGAGGAGTTGTATGAAAGTCGACGTGACGACACCGTCGCGTCGTTAGATAAAGCTACCAAAAACCTTTCCGATTTGAGCAAGCTAAGTTTCGCCTATAAGGCGCAATATCGATCGATCACGATAGGGTGCTTATATTTTGTATTTTCCATGTATCAACTGATTAATTTTTATATAATAAACCCTGCATTATTTTTCAAACTTTTAAGTGCATCAGAACCTATTTCTTACATTGGCTATAATAAATAATACTGCAATGTTTTTTATTTCAGATTCGGGTTATCCATCAAATATTACGTAAGTATTATTTGAAACATTCATCATAATTCAGTTTTAAAAATAAAATTATCTGTATACATCATGCCTGTGATTGAAAGATGAAGAGAATGACCAAGAAGGTGATCCATATCCAAGCGAGAATCATACAACCTATTATCCGAATTTTGAAAACATTAAACTGATTAGGTTCAAAAAGAATATACGCCTGATTCAACTTATTAATATAATTGTGCATGCTTTCAGTACTAACGTTATGAAAGGGTTCAAAATTATTATTTGAATGATTTCTACATAAGAAAAAACAATAAATTGAAAATAATAATATTAATAATTTTATTTTCCTTATTAGAGGTGAAGATCGCCGTATGGCGTAACTTTTATATCTTGTGATCAGCTATCTCTGAAAAAATTTTCATCAAGAAAGGGGAAGAGCGAGACGGAGAAGATCGCATTTCAAATTTTTTCGAAAAACAGGGACGATTTTCCGAATTCCAGTCGAAGATAAATCTCAACTCAAAGAAGAGGAGTATATAAATTCACCTAATCGGAACGAAATAGATTCGAGAAACATAAAAAATCGAGGAAATATGAGTCATTCAAAAATTGTGGCGCGATGACGCGACGTAAGATTCTGAGGTAATTTTTCAAATCGTCATAACTTCCGTAACTTCATCTACGAGAAGAATAGAAGAGCTAGCCCGGCTTAAGGCACGAAAAAGCTGGGCAGCTGCCCAGGGCGCCGTCGAAAGGGGCCTTGTCTTCGCCTTATGAGGGGGCGCAAAACACTTGTTTGCCCACTCGTTTGCCCTGTGCGACAAACAGCCTCGAGCCGAGCTACAATTCCGAGAGATACATTTTCGATTATTTTTCATACTTGAGAACATATTCCTATTTGGAACCGATCAGGGAGAAGTACTCCACCATGCTGCCTGACTCGAATTGTAATGAATTCTATATTTTGGAAATAAATTATAAATTCTGCTCCTGAATTTTGTCTTTTTCCCGAGAATATCCGAAGATATCATTGTCATGTAACGGCTGGAATAAAAATACGTGCAAGTGGATATAAAGGTCAGCGCGCGAGCCTCCCATTAAAGCCGCCGGATTGATTTTCCACCTCCCCATTTGATGCGATCAAATTTCGTTGTTGGTATAATTGAATTGCGACTGTCTGCTCGACTCGGCCGCAAATTGGCCGATATGGCTCAACGGCCAATCGAATGATAATAAAAAGCAAGAAAAACACCTGAACCCATTCGAGAAAGAACGAGAGGGAATGTAAATTTAATCATCAAAACTCATATATCCCAAATTGATGTACACATTCAGGATTCCCTGAATTTGTAATAAAGAAATTAGGAATGATTCAATTTCTGTAACTAATTCTATCATAGTACATGCAATAAATTGATAGTCAATGGTAGTATAATGTGCACAATGGGACAGTGATAGGTCCCCCGTACCCCTCGCTCTTCACCAACCAAGGCTGGCTGAGGTCGAGTTGCGGTATGGTCAAGGGGAAGCAGCCGACGGTGCCTTCCCCCTCCATGCTATACTTCTTCGGCAACTCGACATCAGCTCTCGACTGACCGGAGCCCATTAAGGGTCGTTAGCACAAATTGTCAGATAGAAGAATAACAAAATCAGTGGTCGATTTTTTCATAAAATGTTAAATTTTCGAAAAAATATTTAAATTGTACTCAATTAATCGATTTCCAAGGCTACAAGACGACTTGTCAAAGAAATTATATAAATTGTGGAATTTTTTAAACAGAAAGACGATTTTTCAAAAAAACAATCGAATTTTTATAAAAAAAAGGATATAAATTTTCAATGAAAATGTAATGATTCCAACTGAAAAAATTGAATTTCCAGCAAAAGATATGAATGACCTACGAAACAGTGGGATTTTCAACTCGAAAAGGTTGTTTTTTGACTCTATTGGATAATTTTCATCCAAATTGATGAGTTCTCGATCAACAAAAAATAATTTTCTACAAACCCGTTGCATTTTAACACCAAGAATATATATTTACAAGTAAATAGGTTCGTTTCAGAAAATAATGTATAATTTTTTTTTAATTGTGGAATTTCCAACAAAATATCCAAAATTGGAATAACTTGCTTCCACTTTCAAGCAAAAACGAATCGTCAACAGAAAGATCGGATTTCTGTTGAGAAATGATATAACATTTTCACAAACATGATGAATTTTCAAGAACAAAAAAACACACTTTCGTTAGAAATTCGATTGTTTCTTTGAAGAGTCGTCTTCTTGACACAAAAAATCAACAACTTTGTCAAAAATTTTTTCTACCAAAAGAAAGGAATGTCTTACTAAACAGTGGAATTTCTAATTCGAACATGTTGAAGGAATGTTTTAGAGACTACTTGAATTTTTAACAAAATATTCAAAATTTTACTGAATTTTTGAATTTCAAACTCACACAAACACCAATTTAAGAAACAATTCAAATTTTCAATGGAAAATGATTTTTTATTTTCGAATTTTGAATGACTTTTTGGAAATTCTGTAAAAAAGCCATCCATTTTTATTTTAAAAAGAACCCTTTTGTTGAAGATGCATATATCCAGGTTCAAAATCCAGCGATTTGTGAATTTACATTTAGTCAGTGAAGTTGAGAATCAACATGTTCGAAATAAACATTCCATTGTTTTGTAGGGCGGTCCTATCTTATGGTAAAAATTCAATTTTTGTTTTAGCAGTTGAGAATTGAACATTTTTGTAGAAAAGTTACATTCGTCTTTTTTTACCTTACATCGCCAATTGAGTCAGATTTAAAATCCAACAATTTTGTAAGGAAATCATCTATTTCTCGGAAAGACTTTTCCTTCTTTCCTCTTTTAGGAAAAATTTAGTTTTTTTGTTGTTGTTTAAAATTCATCATGTTTGTGAAAATTTTATATCCTTTCTTGCCGGAAATTCGATCTTTCTTTTGACGATTCGTTTTTGCTTGAAAATTGAAGCAATTTCGGCGAATTTCGAATATAATGTTGAAAACTCAAA
>WSXT02138481.1:0-10535 GCA_011762715.2 Neuroterus valhalla
CTCATCCCACGGTCGTGAGACGTGGCCATAGGTGTATTTAACCGCGGTTCGACTGGGAGCTGGTGCCATTCTTTGAAACTGTGCTTGACCCAATATAAAAAAATTTTTTTTTTGGAATAACAACAATTATATTTTTCTAAAACGATTCATCTCTCTATCTTTTGATCAAACAGATTTTTATTTTAAATTTTGGATGTTGCGTCTTTTCAGGTAGAAAAAATTCATGCTCTTCTTTTCAATGGTCATCTATTTCCTGAAAATTTTTTCGTTCACCCTGAAAACTCAACTCTTTTGTTTGAAAATTCAAATATACCATTGTGAATGTAATATATTTTTACTTCCTATTTGAAGGGTTTCAACTGCTTGTAATTGCGGTACATAAATTTTATTCAGGAATATGTATCCCCACATTTTTGTAGAAAATCACTCAATTATCATGTTTCATTGATTATATTAGAAACAATGGACATTAATTTGCTTCCCGAATTGAAAAAATAATCAGTCAAGAGAAAAGTATTATGATTTTGACAACAAATATCTTGAAGTTTTCCAGAAAGTGATGAATCCAAGACATTTGAAAGTCTATTCAGATCCGGAGATAAATACACAGATGCGGGAACGCTGGCGCACATTCATTTTACCGATCGCAGCGCTATCGCCAAAAATACATTTTTAAATTTCAAATGATACGAATCATGTTAACAACGTCTAGTTCCGAAATTTACATTACCAGCGGTTAGCATCGACATAGACGTTACCCGTGGCGACGGGTATATAGGACACTTGAGGATTGAATGGCCGTCAACACCGGTCACTCACATCCGAGGTGTCCGACGGGTTGCATTTAAAGGCGCAAAAATGACTTGATTTTTAATTTAAACATAAAGAAACAACAACGCAATATTTTGAAAAAAGCCGCCTGCTAGACGCTTCATTAGGGTCTAAAGATGAGGTGGGAAAAATATTACAACTAATAATTCACCAGTGTAAGAGAATTTTCCCCTCAGCGAAAGCCTATCCTTGATGAAGCACCTTAAGTGCTAACAATGGCTGGCCATCATTTCCCAATGTTAAGCCATGGCTGCTTATTAAAAATGTTTATTTTGCATAAATTTGGGATTCAAAAAGATCTGCTTCTGTAAATCCAAGAAAATGTCCTCCTGAATTATTGATGTTTATCGGAACGAGATTGTTTAAACTGTTATGAATTTTTCATTTATATTCATAAAAAATCACAATTGGAGGGTTCCACGGCTTAACCGTGTGCCATTTATTTGGAAACACGTTTTATTGGCTTAATAATTCTCTAAAATTCTACCGCACATCATCGTGAAAGGTATATCAAAGTTCAAACCGGAAGTGTTTTTTTTTTTAAATTCGTGGTTTTCCATAACCGTGTAAGTGACATGAGCCCACCTGCGCGACACTCATGCGCATTCGTCTTCAACGTAGTCTGCTTAGTCGCGTTGATCCACGTGTTTTTTTTTCATTTTTTGAATGATTTTCTTTATTTTTTCATTTTTTTAAACATTTTTTCTTTAAGAAACGATTTTTTAAACTTATTTTTTCACTTTTCAGCATAAACGTAAGCCAAAAAGGCAGACGAAAAAGTGAAGAATAACACTCTGCCAGACGGCGATGAAGTGGGCACGCCCCCTGATCAGGTAAAATTGTCTACTGAAAGAAATATTCATTCAACGAGGAAAAGTTTGAAACGAAAGTTGTACTACTCAAAGAGAAGCATATTTTTGTGCGATGGTGTTTTTTTCTCAAGGGTAATGAATTTCGAGAAACCATCAACTAAAGAAATGCGGGAAGAATTAAAAACTGTTTATCTCAACAGCGCGCAATTATATCGAAAATGTTAATGAGAGAACAGATATTGCTTTTTGTGTCTTATTGAATATCCATCAGAAAATTTTCATCAAATGTTTATATTTAACAACTTATACCCTTTTTTCAATGCGCATACTTTAACGTGCCATATCTTCATCAAAGTCGGAACAAATCATCTGGAAATTCGTCCGTCAATAATTTGAATCTGCACGAAGAAATTGGTACAAGCTTTTTTCAGATATATTAAAAACTTTTTCTGCTATAAACAATTATAAACAGAGTCCTTTTCTCATATTCTAATTGCCGTAGGAACTTGTAATAAAGTTCCGTACTCTTATTAAAAATTCTGATAATTTATTGACTTTATTTAAACATTCATAATATTTTTAATTTTCTTTTTACTTTTCGTCAGTTAAAACGTCTTGCATCTTAATAGCCGTTGCGGCCGACTACTGCTTCCAATCAGCATGGGGTCCGCTCATATTTTTCGTGGGCCGAAGGCGTAGGCGTTAGGCCGCATAGTGGGGCAATGATTTCAAAGAGAAGTTTAATATAAATAACTGAATAATTATGAACAATTCTTTTATTATGAACAATGGTAGGTGATTTTCGAATGGTTTTGAATATTTATTGATCGATTTTTGTTTTTACCAATAAACTATCTTGTCATTTCATAACATATTTGTCATTGTTATCAACAAATTCAATAAACGATTTCACAGTTATAGCAATTTATGAGGGTTCCAGTCACTCTGTTTCTAAATTAATTTGTTAGTCTTCTTAGTAATAGATTCGTAAACTATTTTATTATTTCATGACATATATCATTGTTGTAAACAAATTTAATAAACAACTGCGCAGTTGTAGCAATTCTGAAGTGTTTGATGTCCTTTTTTCATTGAATGTGCTCATTTTGCGGTGTCAGTGATGTTTCAATAAACTGTATTGTCTTATTATATAATTTTTAAAATTGGTATAAACAAATTTTATAAACAATTCCGAAACATCACTGCCACGTAAAAACGAACACATTTGAATGAAAAAGGACATCAAACACTCAAGAATTGCTCGAACTGCGCATTCGTTTACCGAATTTGTTTCCAACAATGGCATATGTTGTGAAATGATAAAATTGTTTAAAGAGTATCACTAGAAGGCTTAACAAAGCAATGTAGAGGCAAAGTAACTGAAACCCTTATAAATTTCTCAAACAATATAGTTTATCAAAACATCACTGCCACGTCAAAATGAGCACGTTTAAATGAAGAAGGACATCAATATTGCTCAATAAATATTCAAAACCATTCGAAAATCACCTACCATTATTTATAACAAAAGAATTGTTCATAATAATTCAGTTATCTTTATTAAACTTTTTTCTGAAATCATTGCGTAACAATATCTAGACGGAATCGTATTTTCAACATTTTCTTGTCATTTGGCCAACTGTGCGGCTTAACGCCTACGCCTATGGGACATTCTCTTACAAATCGTACACCTAAATGGACGGCATATTTTTGATAACTTTGTAAACTTTTTTATAGGTTCAATACATCAAATAAAATGACATGTATGTCAGGATTTTTTATTCTTTCGTATATTTTCAAAAATATTGTTGAATAAATAATGACACAGTCAGCGGATTTTCTTGTCTTTGGATGCTAATATCTCCGCTTAAATTTGTCATAAGAATAAAGATTTTTTTTACATTCTGCGCAGAATTGAGTCAACTTTTCAGAAAAATTATGTGTACAGTTTTATATTGTTAAATAACCATGAATTTAAACAATTTTAATGTTTAAAGTCACTTTTTATACACGTCCCCAGTCGATAGAAAATTTAAACACACGTCATCGGATTCCTTGTTGAATTCTATAAAGAAATCATGTTAGAAAAAAGTGAAGTCGTCATTTGTGCAGTCACGAAAAATTAATTTGCTGCGCAGTGCACTGCGTGCCCTACGAAGCGGTCGTTGTGCGAGGCGCGCTGAAACGTTTACTTCGTTGTTCATTCATACTATTCGTTCGCCAACCATTATAGATGCTTTTTTTTATTTAGTAACATGGAAGTATGTAATTCTTGAGGGATTTAAAGGGAAAAGTTCAAATCATAGTTTCACATAATCACAATAGCCACTAGTGTTTTCCATGTTCCACCCAAATCGTCATACGCACCTTTGCCATGTGAAGTCGGGAAGAAGTGCCACTAAGCATTTATACCGAAATCTTTTTTATGGTGGGTCAAATTATTAGAATTTTTCTTATTTTTATATTGCGCACTTGCCCCCTCTCATTTTGGAGAGTGCAAAAAATGCCCCGGGTGTGACAGAACTGATGGAGCAGTTAGAAAAAATATTTGATGATGAGTATATTGACAACATATATTAAGTACAGACAATAGACAAACGTCGACAGAACTAAGTTTGGAAACTATTGTGACTCCGATTGGAGAATACATGCAAAAACTGACAGTAGGATTAGAAAAGTTACTGTTAGAATCATACTTCGTGACAAGACAAACCGGATTTTTAAATGACAAAAGACGAAATTTTGAACGAAGCGAAAGCATCGTGATTTGTGACTTCCCAGAGAACTATGCATTCGTTATTCAAAATGGTATTTAAGGTGTGCATTGGAACAATGATCAAGCAATAGTATAGAATTTTATCAAAAAACATTGTCCTTATATCAATAAATTGATATATTTCTCTGATGGGACAAGTGCGCAATATAAAAATAAGAAAAATTTTATTATTTGGACCCACCATAAAAAAGATTTCGTTATGAATGCAGGGTGTTCACATGACAAAGGTGCGTGTGAAGGTTTGGGTGGATTATTGAAAACATTAGCGGCTAGAGCAAGCCATCAACGAATGAATAATACAATTCGGACACCAAAATAATTAAATGAAGTGAAAGCGAATAACAACCGATGTATAAAATCTTCGTCTGCAAAAAAAAAACCAATGTGAAAATATAAACATGTTTAATGTTACTACATAATAAAAAATCTTCTATAATGGTTGGCGAACGAATAGCATGGATTAACAACGAAGTAAACGTTTCAGCGCGCCTCGCACAACGACCGCAAGTTCCTACGTCAATTAGAATATGAGAAAAGGACTCTGTTTATAATTGTTTATAGCAGAATAAGTTTTTGATATATCTGAAAATAGCTTGTACCAATTTCTTCGTGCAGATTCACATTATTGATGGACGAATTTCCAGATGATTTGTTCCGAATTTGATGAAGATATGGCACATTAAAGTATGCGCATTGAAAAAGGGGTATAAGTTGTTAAATATAAACATTTGATGAAAATTTTCTGATGGACATTCAATAAGACACAAAAAGCAATATCTGTTCTCTCTTTAACATTTTTGATATAATTGCGCGCTGTTAAGATGAACAGTTTTTAATTCTTCCCGCATTTCTTTAGTTGATGTTTTCTCGAGATTCATTACTCTTAAAAAAAAAACACCATCGCACAAAAATATGCTTCTCTTTGAGTAGTACAACTTTCGTTTCAAACTTTTCCCCGTAGAATGAATATTTCTTTCATAAGACAACTTTACCTGATCAGGTGGCGTGCGCACTTTATCGCCGTCTGGCAGAGTGTTATGCTCGGCTTTTTCGTCTGCCTTTTTGTATAACGTTTACTTTATGCATGAGTAACACATACGGATTGGTTCCAAGAATTGACCTGATCAGTTTTTTTCCCCGAATTTTCCGCGACTTTGACGCGGTCTGGCGGCACCTTATGCTCCAGAAAAACGTCTGGCAATGCACAAGTGCACTTTCTAACATTATATCCTACATATGCAACGAGTTTTCATCCATTTACTTTATCAGTTTATTTACCTCAAAATTTTGCACCTTTGAGCACCTGCCACCGCTTACCTGCTCCTGACTGCCCAGCCAGACTTGCGCTTTCATGTTCGTCATTCCAAGTTGAACCTTTCCATGTAAAAATGTTCCATGTACCTTATCAGTGGGCATTAGGGTTATGGGCTTACGGCCTAGTAGGGTCGTGTGTAAAATATTCGGACCCCGTTTCATCGGATTTTATTATAACATTTTCGTAATATGCAGGTGGATATTTGAAATTTGTAGGTAAGTGATAAAATGCATGTAATTTCTCATGATAATATAAATTATCGTTCTGTTTAACCTTCAAATTGCAATCATGCTGAAAATAGTTCGAAAGGGAATAATCTAATTCTTCTTAATCAGGAAAAGTTCTACTTTGAACGTTTTAATTTCCAAACCGTGAATGTTTAACTCAGAATGTTTAGATTTTGAGTACATATAGTTAAATTTTCAAACACTGTGCATTCAAATTATAAAACTTTGAAGAATTTCAAATGATTTGATAATGACTATTTCTGAATTAAGAGTTTCCAATTGTGGAAGCATTTGTTTTGAAATTTAAGAGCTTTCAAAATATTTTCATGTAAACTGAGGGAATGAAAATGAGAGGGTTTTAAATAGAAGGCCGAAGAAATTATTTCTTGACCCAATGCACGAGTTTTTTTTACTTTAAACCCAATTTATGAAAATTACGTACACTATTCCTTTGCCAGAACGGAGTGGAATCAAAGAAATGCATTCCTTTGGATGTAAGGTTTTTTTCCTGTTAGTGTATTATAAATAATCTTTAAAAATACACACATTACGATCATGGTTTATTAGATATTAAATTCAAAGCTCGCCGACATCTAAACGACTATCTTCTACATATAATATCATATACGTCTTTATATTAATATTTGAGAAAGTTATTATTGAGTCTCAATTCACATTATTGAAAAAAATACTGCATACGAGACGTTGAGACTTCATTTCTGATGGGGAAAAATGTAAGTCACGTATAAATTAAAGGAATCACAGTATAAGAGCACTTCTGCAAGTCGGCGATATCTAGAAGAGTAGGGAATGAGATACAGCAGAAAACTAAGAGATGCAACTGCACTGTTTCAGGGGGTGGATGGTTGCCATGGGGATAATAGGAAGAGGGGACCGAGTCGGTCGATGCAAACGCACCATAAAGTTTTATGACTCTTAGGAACTATACCTAGCCACTCCTGTGTGCTCATGGTTTAGCTGTGAGACAGTGCGGCTAAAAAAAAACTGATGATAGAAAATTACCCGAAAACCTTTATCAAGAATAATCTGTTACGAATTTTGCAAGGAATCGTATCAACATGTAGATGTTCAAAATTAATTACAGTGACATTTGAGCCTTGAAACGGCTCTGAAGCATATGTTTAGGGAAATTCTCGATTTCACAAGAGAAATTTTATGATTGATTATACTCATCATAATGGCATGTTATTGATTTATTAAGAAAACGGCGTTTTAATATTCTCGGATTGATTTCTGTTCAATTTGAAAATCTTCAGCTAAACAATGATTTCGATATTTATAACTTCTCTAGTTTTGGGGCACTATAGGCAAATTACATGCCTTTGGATTGGAAAAAATGCATAGGTTCCAAATATTTTTCTTTCATACTGCTGAATAAGTGAAATTTTCTAGGCACATTTGAAATTTTCAACCGATATAGAAACCCTGTCGATAGAAAATCCCTGAAAAATGACTGATATGTATCTGGCTCAGAGACGATTGAGAGAAAAATCTCTAATGGTACGCAGGCAGCGATTTTGCAAGATTCAGGTAGTCTCTTTAAATCGTAAATAACTTGTAGAGAGGTATGGTAGCGTAGCTGTAGACCGACAGAGTGTCATCTAGTATGAAAAGGGAAAACAATTTCGAATTGAAAAAATTATAATTTTGCAGTTAGCAATATGAAATAAGCATATTTGGAATCTATGAATTTTTTCTAGCCCAGAGGCATGTCATTTGTCTCTGAAGCTCAAAACTTAGAGAAGTAATAAATATTTCAATCAGCATTTAAACTTCTTCAATTTCCAACTTTCGTTTACCAAAAATACTTAATTGAAATATTTCACTTTTTGCTAGGTTCATCCAAATTGAGCTCCGTAAAAAGACCTAAAAGTGCTAGAATAAATTAGGGCGATTCCCATTTGATCGCCATCCACCTGCGACCTATACTTTCACTACCGAGCTTCCCCTCATGCTGCTGAGGGACTTCGAGGCAGCTTGCCTACCCTTTGTAGACCAGTAGAATTAGACATAAAAATCGCTCGGATTCACAATAATTCCTAAGGTCCCATAAAAAATTATATACTTATTTTTGTCAGGAATTAAATATAAAATAAGGTTTTGCAAAAAAAGGGTCAGCATATTGGAAATAAAAATTATTTTGCAAAATTTTCTCCCATTGCTTCAAGAAAATTCCAAACGTCTTGCAAACTCAAATTACTTATTATAAACTCAGTCTTTGCCTTGTATTAAATTTGCAAAACTTTCGTGATGTGGCAACACAATTTTTTTGTACCATTAAGCCATAATCGCTTCCGAGGTAAGAATAACTCGTTAAAAGTCATAATTGATGGAGTTGAATGCACAGGGGGACACCAGTATCTTGCCAACATGCCAAAAGCACGCGGTGTTCCCGGACTGTTACCCATCCAAAGACTTACCGCGCCCAACGCTGCTTAACTCCAGTGATTGGACGGGAACTGTTTTTTTTTCGAGCGTGACATGGCACACTACTCATAAAAAAATCCTTAGTTTGTTAATGAATCTCCAGCAAAAATATCTAAGGTTTTGAAAAAAAGCGTTTCTGCCTTATTTCCTCGAGAAGGGGTCATCATTATATTTGCAAAACTGTATACTCAACGAAAGGCATTGTTTTTCAATTTGTGAATAAATTTTCGAAAATTTGGCTTCTTCTAAAGCTTCTGCGAAAATCGTCAAGGTTGCGCTTCTAAATAACCAATGTCGGAAATGTTGAGGTACACTAGCGTAGGAAATTATGAGATCGATTGACGCAAGCACTATCAAAAATCACTGCTGGCTTTGAACCACGATAACTCAGCAAAATAAAATGATAAGGCATCTAAAATAGATAGTTAGAAAGCCTTTAAAATTCAACGTATAGTGATGTGAAACAGATTTTGTTTTTAT
The DNA here is from genome assembly GCA_011762715.2 of Neuroterus valhalla. NCBI lineage: Eukaryota > Metazoa > Arthropoda > Insecta > Hymenoptera > Cynipidae > Neuroterus > Neuroterus valhalla. Next base: position 8,890 of record WSXT02138481.1, read on the forward strand.
CTGCTAAAGAGAATACAGCATGTGATAAGTTTTGGAAAAAAATTATAGATTTCCTAAAATTTTGTACCTCGACTTCAACTTCTAGCATAACCTAGAAAAATTGTTGCGGAAATCTGAAAATTACATGACAAAGAGCCGAAAATTTGATCTCTAATTCAAGCCAAAGAAACTTGAAAAATCTCCATCGGTTCCCGTGATACGATTAAAAATGTTCAATCGTATCTGTGTTGAGTTTTAGTCGACGATCACGGTTTTCGGCCGGTCTGCTGCTCGCCTCTTTCGTTGAGGCAGGGCCGAATAGGCCACGCACAGAGGTGGTGCTTGATTGGAGCTCTCTTATACTTATGATTCTGACCATCAGTAATTTTTATTTCAAATGATTGTGAATTTTCTTAATTATTCATTGTTTTCCTTTAATCATTTCAATTCACAATTATCCCCACATAAGAAAATACGAAAATGATAAACAGTTATTTTATTTCTTCAAATTTTCATCAACTAGAATATTAATAAAAATGTAGATGCATTGTTACGAGAGTAAACTATTTTCCAAACGAATTCAGCATCTTATTTCTAAATAAATTATTTATATGAGAAACTCTAAAAATTTAAAAAGTTAATAATAATGAAATTATTATTATATAGTATTTTGACTCCAGTATATCTACATTTTTATTGATAATTCTGAATTTAAATAATTGTAAATGAATAAGAAAACAATGAATAATTTCAAAAATGTACAATAGTTTGACAACCAAGAAACAAAATGTACAAAAAAACATATAAGGTGGATCCAACAAAACAACTCAAAGGGCGAGGTACAGCTCACAGCTGCTTTACAACCTAGCCCAATGATCATTTTTTATTTGAAAACTGTTCAGTTCTCGGCAAAATATATATTTATGGAAAAACTTATATTATCAAAAGTTATCCTTCTAATTGAAGGTTTGAAAGGTACCTACTTAGGTACCGCGTAAAGGTATTTCCGAGCGCGAGGTAGCTCACCTGGTAGAGCGAACGGCTGATATTCCCAAGATTGCGCGTTCCATTCTTGCTGCTTGTACTTTTTTCATTCTCATCAGAGAAGGTATTATATTTGTGTAAAATCTGACCCCCCCCCTTTTTTTGGTCAAATGTCCTCGTTTCAAGACCCCCTGAACCCGAAAACAAGTTTTTACGAAGGTGTCTGTCTGTATGTCTGTCTGTCTGTAAGCACGATAACTTTCGAAAAAACTAATCGATTTGATTGGACTTTGGTACAGTCTTTCAGTGTCATTTTCAAAATTCAGAAATATAAACAAAAATGAGAATTTTTAGGCAAACAACGCAAGTGCTGAAAAAAAGTTCAGAAAAAAAATGTTTTCTTTTGGGAGCCCTACAAGATGGTCTTCACAACTTTTTGAATTTTCTAAAAAAATCGAAAAATCAAATCTTGAAAATTCTTTAGACCATTTTTTTCAAGATCCGAAAATTGTAAGTACAGCTTCTTGTAGCAAGTAATAAGTAAAATAATTTAACCGCATGATTTTTTTTTTTTTAATAAGAACAAAATTGTCAGAGTTACGGCATTATCGAAATTCAAAATTATAAACGAAAATGAGAATTTTCAGAAAGATTAATTTTTTGGTCAAACTTTGTAAGATGCG
>WSXT02138492.1:0-10534 GCA_011762715.2 Neuroterus valhalla
CGCTGGCAGATGACAATGGAAAGGGTCGAATGAGCCTTCAGGTAGTTGGTGGTACCCTGAGATGATCTTAAGCCAGATAGGTTAAAGAAACTGTGTGACTAGTTCTTTTCTCTTATTATGGAGCAATAACTTGTTCTATACGCTATGTTGGTGCGTGAGGTACGACGTAGACTATTTACAAGTTTTACAATACCATGGCCTTCTTATTGTCTCAGCTAATTCGAAAGTGTTATACAATCGTGTACATTTCTCAAACTTCCATATCCACATGATTGCAATCGATATTGAATAACGTTTCCCACTAAAATTTTAAAATAATATTGAAATCATATGCAGAAAGAAAAAATGACACCGAAATGATCCAAGAGATTTTTCTACTTTTGTTATTGTTTCTAGCACGAAATAAACGATGATGAGGAAAATAGTTCGATGTTCCTTTTTTTATCTTTAATTATCCTTAAGATTCAAAGAGGAATATTACAGAAAATATGAACGATTTCATTCTCTAAGATCAATAATAATCTGTCTCCTCTTACCAAATTTACTCAGAAGAATAAATGAATCGTTGTATTAAATGAAGGTCAAAAAACATGGCATATATAGAAATTTACTAGCATGAAACTTTCCATAAACCAGTCTCTTAATCTCAGTCTACCCCTCCATTCATTTGTTAATATCTTATTCTTTCGGAGGAAATGAAGCTTACTGCGGTTATGCCTCTTTCCGTATTCATGGGGCTTATTTATTTTGTTCGTAAGTGCAATATATCATTGAAAATATTTTTGTTTATAGTACGAATATTTTTTATAGACTCAGAGTTCCCTGATTTGAATATCATTTTTCTTTGTTTCTCCGAAATCAATTATTGAAAAATTTCAAGATGTGAGAATGAAAGAAAGAACTGAGTCAATGGATTTTCTTCACTCTGAAAAATGTAATGATGATTGCGTATCGCTTTTTCTAAAGCTGTTATTCATAAGATAATCAATTGAACATGTTTGTTCCGAAAGTGTGCGTAAATGTGTACAGGTTCTGAGGAAAAGTCGAAGTAGACATAAAAAGTTCAGATATCCTCCTTTTCTCAAAAATAATAAATAATTCTACAAGAAGAAATACGAAACATGTTTTTGAATTAACATTTTTGTAACATCTATATTACCATGAATGTCAGTTCCTTCCAAGTAACCAGAAAACTTTAAGGTCCGTCTGTGAAATTTGTTTTCAGTTTGAGGTTGAGTTTTTTTGTCTTTAATAAAAACTCACCTATTTAATTGTTGGTTATAAATTCATCATTTTTATTGAAACAAAGTTTCTTCTGTTGAAAAACGGGACTATTGAGTTAGAAATTTGTTGATTTGGCTCGGTGATTCAACAATTGATTTATTAATTAATTTTTTTATTTTGAGATCAAAACGGTTATAAGAGAAATAATTCACTCGTTTGAAAAATCATAAATTTTTGTAAGAATTTCTCTTCCGTGTGGTGAAGCGTTGGGTCCTTCACAGGTTTCCTCTAGTTTTGAGTTCTCCCTGTATCATCCGGTAGGAGCGGAGAGACCGGCGTTCGCGGGCTCTTGCCATGACCGGTCATTCCTCCTCTCCATCCTGCGAGTAGACAGTAGCTGTTATCGGACTGCCCCTGCAAGCAGACGGATCATTGACTAACGAGTCAACGTTGAAATGGTTGTGCGCTTCCGTTTTAATTATTGAGAAGCATCATTTGGCTATTCTTGGTCGACCACCCAGATCAGGTCCATTGTAGCACCACATGCTCCGATCGCCCGAATCGAGCAAAGATCGACTCAGCCAGCAAGGGGATGGGTGACCGCAGTTCGGGTTTACCCAAGGTATCTGTGGCAGGTTTTGCTTGAGGTCAGACACACTGACGAGTTCCTTACAGGCGAATCCAGGACGAAACGCCGGTAGTCGAAATAGCTACCAAACCATCTACTCTCTTTTCTAGTCGTAAATTAAAGTAGTGCCCTTCCCTCGCTGTCCCACCCCAGTGCATTATTTCTTCAACATCGGGTAAGAATATATTTTGTATCCACGCCATAATGCGCGCTGAAAAATTTTTGAACAAGTCAAGTTGATCGAGATGTCCCTATCGTAGAATGACGCGAGAAACCGGAATTTCGTTACGTAAATTACAGTGTGTTCTTAAAGCCCCCGGCACCCGGCTCCGCCGAACGCAGAGTTCTATTTATCGTATGGCCAAAATCCTTCCTGGTGTGAGCGTAACTCATGAGTTGAGGACTGAGAAATTTTATTCAAAATTAATGTTCCCTTATGAAAAATTCATCTACCTTGATTAGGAATAGAAATGTAGCGTTGATTTTTTTTGACAAGGATAAAACTTTCTCCTCAAAGCATGGTCTCCATTTAATGCAGTCAGTTAATTTGTTGAGAAATAATTCTTCTAGACACGAGATCCATATTTTATGGCGAGAAGAACATATTTCTTGATTTTATGGTTAAAATTATTGTGTACGCGGAAAACTATTGATGATCGGTCAAAAATTTTTCGTTGAGGCTGAAATTCATTGTTGATCCAAAACTTTTTTTTTTATTCAAACGTTTTGTTCGGAAATCATCCATGTCCAATTTCGTCTCAGATCAATCAGTTAAAAGTACATAAGAAGTTTATTGAGGTAATATAGAATCTTAATAATGGAATTCTCCTGAAACCATAGGAAGGGAAACGATACTCGCAAAGGCAATGTGTGCTGTGTTGTCAATTGTGACTCCAAAAAAATATCAACACGTTTTTGAGTTTTCATAAAGTACCAAAATTTGGCAGTGGTACTGTCACAGTAAAAAATCTTCTTGGAGAAAGCATTTTTGTTGACAAACGTTCTAAATTATAGTTTACTTGAATAAACATGTTAAGACTAATGCTAATCATATGCATGCCAAATCTCATAAGCAGCCATGTTTGTTTTGATACAGCAGCGCCTCTTTGCCTGTGTTGGATGGTGTCTTTGCCAATAATCCCAACATGTTCAATATTGTTCATGCATGACGACTCATCAGTATGACAAACCTCATAGACGTAAACTTTCTGTTACATTATCAGGTGCTGATGGATTCAACGTTAATTTACCACCTAAACAAACCCTTATTGTAAAAATGGAGGACAACTCTACTTATAAGGGAACTCTAGAGTCTCTCGTAAATAGAGAAGTACCCATCTGGATGCGAAGTGGTCAAGTGCATCCCAGGGACTTTTATTATTTTATATCGACACCGCAAAGTTACTACGAATCAACTCTCACTTTGCTTGAGCCTGAAGATGGTCACGACACTGCTCGACATAGTCCAAAGCAAGCTGCGATAAATGTAGGTGACAGAAGATTGTATGCTAGATTATTTGAGGAGTACGATGTGAACGTGCCTAAAAATTATGAGGGTAACATGCCACTTGGATACCGCATATATCTATCCATGCCGAGGCCGAGTGAAAAAGTATATAGTTCAAAGTTCACGTGGGATAGAAGGTGGAATAGTTGAGGAAGAAATCAAGGCAGTAAAGGACACGAATGAAAACTCTCAACAATATTCACCAAATATCAGTCTCTTATACTAGCGAATAATTTTTATGTCAGTTCCAGCTGGAACTTTCCATCCTGCAGATTTTCAATGAAGCGTATACACAACCAATCATTACTGGCTTCAATTTCCTTTAGATTACACAGACACACAAAAAATATAGGTTTTTCGACCTTGGAGTAAGAGCATGTTGATTATATGTTTTTCTGGGTCGCTAATACTGTCTTTTCTTCGAATAATGCTATAAACTTGCAGTTTTTTCTAACATTTCCAACTTGTTGTTAGATTTTCGATTTGAGTCAGAATATAGCTAATTCATATCTATAAAATATTTGTTAAAACGATCTATTATTTTTTATAACTTCCTTCACTTAGCGCAATGCTCGAAATTTGCGATTATTCTGAGATATTTAGGTTTGTTCCTAAATCAGGTTTTTACAGGTTATTCACCAGACTGCTCCTATAAATTCCATTCTTTCTTCTTTTCTGTTGTAAGACATTCTGTTCCTTCTATTTCTTCTATTTTGCTAAAAAATTGCTGAATCTTGGAAAAAATCCAACTCTCTCGCATTTTTCTAAGAGAAGATAGCTATAAACAGTAATTAACTGACTAAAATAGTATGTACGTGACCTTCTATTTTTCATTACCTCACTTTGAGGAAAAGTTGGAAAAAGTTTGCAAAATTAAAAAAAAAAACCCGCAATCTCGAAGGATTTTTCAAAGGAATCATTGTTCTAAATAAAAATTTATTGAGGCATAAATACGCTTGAAAAATAAAGCAGTCGATTTTCTAATAGATAAGGAGAAAGGCATCTTTTTTTAATGCTTAATTTTTGAAGAGACAAGTTCCTAATAAGAGAGTATACAGGCAAGAGTACTAACGTTGAGAAGCGCTTGAATTTGCTAACGACGCAATCGTACACGGCGTCGCCTGTTTTCTTACAAAATGTATATTTCCGTCAATTTTCAATGAGTTGACCTAAAAATTTCCTGAAATCTGCCTCCGATATTGAGGAACATATGTCTCACGGAAAGTTGTTTCATATTTGAAGTTCACTCGATACTTTTCTCCGTCGAAGCTTAGAAAACGTGCAATTAGTTATTATTAAACAGTTGGAATTTTTACTTGTTTCTCTATATTGTAGGCATCGCTAGGGTGTAATTCATGTGTATACCAAATTCCGAAGGGTTTAAATAATATTTGTCGCAGTCGAGACGGTTTATGTTTCAGAAAATAATTGAATGTGGCAACATTTTTTTATCACTCTCTCATTTTTATTATCAAAAATATAAATGGAATTGAAAGACTTTATGTGAAAAACTTCCGTCTTGTCATTATTTATAAGCGTATATTCTTTTTAATTCAATTTTTTGAGTTCCGAAATTTATGTATCATAAGAAGTTTGGATAATACTTTTTAGCAGCTTCGAACGCTCGTCCCCTTATTGCATCCGGGCCCTCAATTCGAACTTTTTATTTTTGTTTTCAATTATACTTGAGTTCTGACAGCAGTAGGTGCAGAAAATATGAGCAATCTCAAGCTCTGGAATCATTACATTCTGTCTCTTTCTACTATATTTATTCGGGAGAATAAATGAGGCTTGTTATCAAATGAAGGTCATAGAACATAGAAGGTCATGAAGGTCATGAAGCTTACTGTGGCTATGATACTCTTCACATTCATGAGTTTCATTTATTTTGATCATTTTCATTTAAATTGATATTATTATGAATATTCTGGTTTTAGAGAAAGGTATGTCTAACTGATTTAGAGTTCCTGATTTACATAGAATTCATTTCGGTTTCTTTAAAATCAATTAATATAAAACTGTGAAAAAGAAAATACAAAAAGAAACAAAGTCACTGGATTTTCTTTCCTCAGAAAAATGCAATAACAATTGCGTGTGACCTTTCCTTGAGAACTATCCATTAATTTTACAAGAAAATATGTGAGAAATGCTTTCGAATTATTGTTTTTCTAAGGCAAAAGTATTGTGATGAATGTCAGTTGCTTCAAAGTGACTAGGAGACTTGAGGGTCGTCTATAAAATCCCCCTTTTCGGTGCACAAAAATGAGCAGAATAGTCTATTTTCAGAAGTTGACTAGTCGTTATGACTCGTCGTTACGGTTTAAAACTTCGGAATCCTGTCTTCACGAGACTGGGAAAAGGGGGAGGTGTTCGACCTACATTATTTTTTATGACTAGTCACAGCGTTGACTTCCACCTCCTATGGGACTTGATAAAAGGAATGGTATTTGTTCTACTCTTTGTAATATATTTGTCCTTTTGGCATGAAAATTACACAAGTTAGTCGAAATTTCTGTTCTTTCTTTACTGAAAAAGCGTTCTTAGTCTACAAGTCACCATTTTCTTCCAATCCTCTCTTCAGTTGAAAATCAACCTATTTCCCTAAAAATTGCAGTCAACTATTTGAATCTCAAAATTAGATTAATCATAATCTTCTAGTAGTTGTAAATGACACAAGCTTCAAAATGCAAAATTCTAACTTTTCGATACGATTTTCCCCAGATGAGATGTGGCGTATCCAAATATGAAAAATTTCACTTCACACGGATATCATTCCTGCTACAAACATATTTGCTCAGGAAACAAAGGTTGCTGTGCAATAACCCCAGACCCACCAAAACCCAATTTTCTTAACCATCGAATCCAGTAAGCTGCTATGCAATAACTGCAGACCCCCGAAACTTAGTTTCCTTAACCCTCGAGCTTACCAAGCTCCTATGGAATAACCCTAGACCCCCACAAGCCAATTCCCTTAATTTGAGGGGTGGTTTTGACCATGAAGGGCTGTTCTTGGAAAATTGAATTTCAGGTCATTGGAGAGCCGTAAAAGAGCCGTAAAATAGCCGTAAAATACAGCCAAGAATATTTGTTGGAAAAAGCAGGTTTTATATATGATGGTTCGTTTTGACCTTGAGGGGTTGTTTTTGGAACACGGGAATCAAGTTCATTAATGAGCCGTAACGAATCCATGGAACATGGCGTAGTTGTTTTTCTTCTTTTTTATATTTTTTATGCGTTAGAGCTGCAGAATTGACACCAAATGAGCAACTCATACATAAAAATTCATTTTTTGACAAATTTAAGGGTTGTTTTCTGACGTTGACGTTGATTTGTGTGGTTTTGAAGAGCCACAAAATAGCCATGAAATATAGCCAAGAATATTTGTTGAAAAAAGCAGGTTTTATATTTGAGGTTTAGTTTTGAACATCAAGGGTTGTTTTTGGAAAATTGAAATCCATCACATTAAAGAGCCGTAAAACAGCAATAAAATATAGCCATGATAATTTGTTGAAAAGAACAGGTCTTATATTTGAGGGTTTGTTTTGACCATGAAGGGTTGTTTCCGGAAAATTTTAATTTGGTACATTTAGGAGCCGTAAAATAGCCGTAAAATGCAGCCAAAGATATTTTTCAAAACAGCAGATTCTATATTTGAGGGTTGGTTTTGACCATGAAGGGTTGTTTCCGGAAAATTTTAATTTGGTACATTTAGGAGCCGTAAAATAGCCGTAAAATTCAGCCAAAGATATTTTTGAAAACAGCAGCTTTTACATTTGAGGGTTGGTTTTGACCATGAAGGATTTTTTCTTGAAAATTGAAATTTAGTACATTAGAGAGCCGTAAAATAGCTGTAAAGTATGACTAAGAATATTTGTTGAAAAAACACGTTTTATACTTGAGGGTTAGTTTGGACCATGAAGTGTTGTTTTTGGAAAATTGAAATTTAGTACATTGGAGAGCCGTAAAATTTGACCAAGATTATTTGTCGAAAAAAGCAGATTTCATATATGAGGGTTTGTTCTGACCATGATTTGAAAAATGGGAATTCGGTACATTTAAGAGCCATAAAAAAGCCGTAAAATATGGCGTTGTTTCTTTTTTACATTTTGTGTGTGTTGGAGCTGCTAGCTTGACGTCTAGTGAGCACCACATGCCTAAAAATTCATTTTTTGGAAGAACTAGTAGAGCCGTAAATTTTTAATTTGCGCCTAAAAATAGCCGTAAAAAAGCCATAAATTATGGTGCATTGAAAAATGTAAATTTTCATTGTGGAGGTGCTAGCTTGACAGAACTGCTTATCGGGGCTCTTCTCATCGACGTATCCCGACCCATCCAAAGTTTGAAATAAGAAAGGGTAATGGAAATTGGTTGAGAATGTGAACCGGCCCGTTATTACGAATCGACTCTCACCTTGTTCGAGCCTAGAGATGGTCACAATATTGTTCGCCATGGTCCGAAGCAAGCCGCGATAAATGCAGGTGACAGAGGATTGAATGCCAAAGAATTTGTTTGGTACGAAATATCCGAGATCACAAATTACGAGGGTAATATGCAACTTGGATACTGCATATATCTATCGATGCCGAGGCACAATAAAGAAATATATTGTTCAAGCATCAGGCTTGTTCTTATGTTCGACTAATCAATAAAAAAGAGCACTGAGAACTATAAATACAAACTTTTAACAATAGTCAGAAAAAACGGTTCTCTTATACTTTTCGATAAGATTTTTGCCGGTTCTGGCAGAGAATGTTGACTTAATTTATTGTTTATAAAGTGTATACAGTACCGCACCGGTTCTATCATCTAAAATTTTGTAGTACACTTACCGCCTAGACGGGGGCCAGTATCGGGGGTTGTGGTCCTAACGCAAGAAACAATTGGAAATCCAGTCCGAACCAGATTCGAAGCGACGACTGACTAGGCGAAGGTAAACACTCAGGACCGTATGTATAGTCTCGTGAATACGTGCGTCGCAAGTCTCCAAGTAAACAACCTCTATACTACGCATTACGGTCCTGCCTTTTCAAGGCTGATGGGTTGTCGTGCTGCATCATGCGAGGGTCAGGGGGAGGGACAGAATCACTTAAGCATGAACAGCCGAGAAATTGGCGTTAACTCGAGAGGCGCCCGTCCAAGCGGTGAGTGTACATAGCAATACGACAAACTTAGCTATTCGTTCCAAAAACTTGCTTATTTCTATAGATAAAAGGTATGTAGGATGAAATTTACTTTTTATCTAATCATTACTAACATAAATCTTTTTCGGGTGAGGTACCTTAACTTATCGACTAGGGACTTGTGACCCCCTTCCCCTCCATCTTCTGCAACCAATTACTGTTCTGTGCTCGGACACAATGTGTCCTCTCCTCCTCAAAAGATGATTCGAGTTGTGACCATTTACTCTTTTATGATTTTTCAATATTCTGTAACCTTCTTAATGGGGTTAAAGTTGTGAATAATCACTTTTTGGTGATTCTTTGTTTGTTTTCTGTTTCATCAGAAGAAAATGAGATAAGGGAAAGAATTCGAATCTCTGTTTCAACAAAAACTTTGAAATCTGATATAAGTAATCACTGCCCTTTCACTATGTTTATTTTGGAGGATAGATAGAATGTGTAATGCAATAAAAGTCATGTAAGTTCGCATATATAGCAGTTATACCCCTACTAGGTAGTTCTTTCGACTGGAAGTAAAAATGATAATAATTCTGGGTGGCGACTTGACCGGGAAACCGGGAAAGACCGGGAATTGGATTGGCCGGGAAAAACCGGGAAATAACCGGAAGTTTAATTAAAAACCGGGAATTTACTTGTCTCAACCTAGGTTTTTAAAAATTATGCAAAAAAATACGAAAAATAACAGCTTTCTTTTCATGAATAAGAAAAAAGTTTTGCAAATTTGTTCGTCTGTAAAAGTTTTCCAGCTGACTCAAATTTGATAATCGAATTGATGATAGGGGATTTTAGAAAATAATTATAGTTATTGGAACGAAATGGAACGGGACGTGGAACGAAAACTTTCTAAAATACTTATATTTCGCATTCAGAAGAGAAAAATTTTTAAAAATCGTTCCTACAATTCAAAACTTGTCACAATTTTAAAGTCCCCTCTCCCTAATTTTAAATAAAGAAAGTGCTTAAGCAGTCTTTAGAGTTAAAGTAGCATTCAGAAGAAAAAATATTTATGAAATATTATAGAGAGTTTCTTTACGTTGTCCATTGCGAATTCATCCTGTTTTAGTTAAAAAATCAAATATTTGTATGAAATTTAAACTCGTTTGATGAAAATAAAATTTCATTGTTAGTGTCGCATTATTTCGATTCTGAATTCACCTCTGATTGAAATTGTAACCACTTTGTTAAAAATCAATTCAACTTTTTCCGGTAAAAATTTAAGTATCTAGTTCAACATTGATTTTTTATTGTGAAAATACAACTATTTCTTTGAGAATTTAGGTACTTCTTGGGAAGTTTGCCTTTTTTATAGGAATTTAACTCTAATGGTTAAAAATTCATCTTTTTGAATAAAAATCATCTATTCATTTGGAGATCCATTCTTTTTTTCCAAACATTGAACTATTCTAGTTACATGTTCTTATATCAGTTAAAAATTCGTCTTTCTGTTTCTGGTTTAAAATTCAACTACTTCAGTTGATCATTTACCACTTCATTTGATTCTTCATCATTTTTTGTTGAAGTGTAATGATTTGTTTAAAAAGTTAGTTTTTTTTTTGGTTGAAAGTTAGTTTTTGTCTTATAAGTAATTTTTGTCAACGAAAAATTTAACTTATTCCTATTAAAAATTCCATAATTTCAGTTAAAAATTAATTTCCCTAGTTAAATATCCATTTTGTTCAATTGAAAATTTAAGTAATACAATTTTCGTTAACGATTTATCTTTTCAGTGATAGTTAATTTATCTGTTTGAAAATTCAACGCCTTCAGTTAAAGATTCTTTTTTTGGGTATAAAACATGTATGCTTGTTTTGAAATTGGGTTTTTGAGCTAAAAATGTTACTATTTCATTTTTGGTTGAAAATAATTATTTTTTTACTTTTAAATTGAGGGGCCGGATGCAATAAGAGCTCTAGCGCGTGACCTTGCCGAAACTTGAGCCATGGATCATCGATTTTTGAAATTCAAAAAAGAAAGAAAAAGAAAGTTGAAAGGAAT
>WSXT02138503.1:0-10534 GCA_011762715.2 Neuroterus valhalla
TATCAGTCCGTATTCCCGCATTTATTAGTACACCCTTATACAAGAAAGGCTGTCAAATTAATTTGTCACATGTAGTTCGCATCTTGGCTATCTGAAATTTTTAGATAGAAGAAGCAATCTTGATGTTATTAACTCTATAAATTGATTGTGAAAAAAATAGAAAATGACAAGAAAATAATAAGTGTAGATTAACCAAATAACGGTTTATCTGTAAATTGAGTTATTCCATTTTTTATTATTAATTTGTCATTTATAAGTTGAAATTCAACTATATGTAGCTGAAAATTCATGTATATTTCCTAAAATTCGTCATTCTTGGTGAAATTCAACAGGCCGAAGATTTTTTGTTCGTGAGAGTTAATTTTTTTTTTGCTGAACATTTTTCCGAATCTATTTTAAATTAGGAAATATCTTTATTATTTACAAATTTCAATATTCCGTTTAAAATTCATCTATTTGGTAGAGGATTTAACTATTTAAAAAAAAAATCGTTTTCCTTCCTTTCATTCAGCTGATATATTGAAACAGATGTAAATGTAATAAATACCTGAACTGCATATGAGACTCTCATTTTTGAAAACAAAATGAGAGGTAAACGGCTTCACATTTACGTACCATTCTTACCGCACATAAAAAAAGAAAAGGACAGCTTTCGAGAAAATTGCAGCTGAACTCGAATAAATTTTTTTTTCACATACTATTTTTGAATTTTCCCAAAACTGATCAGTTTTTATCAATTTTCGTGAACTCTGCAATGTTTCCTTACAGAAAAGTCAGCCTCACTTTTTGTGGCGCCATCTGTTGGGTTAGTTCCACCGCCTTTTCCCCTCCGGATCGTGAGAAAACAGAAAAGTGGGGGCGTTGCATGGGGCTGCTCTCTACTGTATATACGACCGTGGTCAATGCTTAGGACAGTCTATCATGGCGCGAAATTGTTTCCTGATTATTTTTTACACAGAATAGTATCAACATCAGCATTCTAGACTTTTGGAAGACACATCAGAGAATTTGGGACACATCACTTTTTTTGTGAACTCAACACAAATTTTGCAAGGACAAGCAAAATTGAACCGTCACGGTTCTATTGCCATTGTTCGCGAAACGAATTAACAGAATACACGCAATGCACTTTAACTTATTCAGAAGTGAGCTTGGGAGTACAGACTACCAACTTATCTTAGTCTCGCACGTGAAGCTAATATATGTTGCTGCGGCATGAACGAAACAGCCCGTTGGGTTTAGTGACCACTTGAGAAAAAGTTTCGACCCTAAAAGTCCAAACTTCTGACTCTCAAGCTTGTTTACAACAAGAAAAAAACTTCCTGAACCTCTAAATATCGCAATACTTTTGAAAAAGTGGAAAATGATATTAAAACAAAAAATGTCCAAGTTTTAGAAAAACGACACCAAATACAGCAAAATATTCAATTCCCAAAGGGATTGCCAAAGAGGTCTACTCCTTTCGTACCAGTTTGTTGAGGGACGGATAGTTTTCATTCCAAATACCGATTTAATTCAAGTTATGTTTTCACAGGATCTGTAGCATTTCTTCGAGACATCAGGAATGCTATTCAAAGATGAGTAATCAATTATATCATTCATATCGAATAACGTTAGCATTTGCAGTAGATTTTTTTTCTTGTTTGAATATAAAAACAAGACAATGAAATAAGTATCTCTGAATTTCAAAACATACTATAAATTCAAATAATACAGATTTATTGAAATGATACATTCCTCACCATAGCCACGAATGAATATTGATGCGAGATAAGAAATAATTATTGGAATATTGATCAGAAATCGAATTTGAACTTTATTCTAGAATATCTGAATAGGTAGCCCTGAATCGAGATTCATAACAAATAAAATAAACAAATCAAGATCATCCATGAGAATCGATGAGAATATCCCCACGTAGCGGACAGATTTTTTTCGAAACTTGTATTCCCTTCTTTGAACGAATTATTTAACCAAGTAAATTTTCAACCAGGATAGATGGTTTCTAGACAAAGAATATATTAGGTTATATAAAAATCTGATAATAGTAAAATGCAATTAGAAAAAAAATGAACATAAAAAAAATGGTTAATATAAAAGAAACATAATTTTGCTCGATCGGTTGCACCTCTAACAAATGAAATGAATTTTCCACTGAAAAAAAATGAATCTATGATACAATACATGATATTGCAACCAAATGTTTGTTTTTTCAACCAATAAGAATAATTTGCAAGTAATTGCAATCTCTCGTTTTGAAAAACTTATATTTCTATTTGAAATTCATTTCGTTGGATTTTGAATTCGGTTTTTTGCTTGAAATATATTTTCTTTTTTCAAATTGCAAACATTTTGTTAGGAAGTTATTTATTTTTCTTCGAAAATTCGACTAAGTAGTTAAAAATTGAACTTCTGCGCCCTTCCGAATTATTCATTTAAATATTATGGTAGAAAATTCATCTTTTCGGAAAATAATTAATTTTTTCTCTAAATTCGACTTCTTAAATAGAAAATTTTTATGTTTTAAAAGAAAACATAAAATGATGGTAGATGTTAGATCAATCATCTAGATTGCACAGAATAATCGGGTTTGAATAAAGAGACACGAGCTTCGTTTTGACCCAACACTGTATATCGCCATATTGAAAAGATCTAACAAAGGAATTGAGGTCGATAAAGTAGTTACAATAGGAAAACTTCCGAATGGTAAAGAAGGAATGAAATTAACTGTGTCTACGTAACAGTAGAGATGATAACAGGAAATAGAAAATAGGACTTGAAATGACGGAATTCAGAAAAGAAATGAAAGTTCGGGAAAACTAGAAGAAAAGGATGCAGAGCCAAGAGGAACGACAAGAGAAGCAGGAGGAGCCAAAAAAAGATTGGAGGGGCTAGGAAGTAGTGTGGAAAGCATACAAAACGTAATCAAGAAAATTGAAGGGAAGAGATGGAGGAGTGTGTGCATAAGGAAAGGTAGAGAAAAATAGGAAGGAGAATAGAAAGAAGTGAGAGAAAGGGAAAAAGGAACAATATGCCTAGTGATAAAACGTATAAGATTGGAGAGGGGAGATTTAAAGAAAGGCATACAAGAAGTGCTAGACAAGATGAATGCGATGGTACTGGTAGGAGAAGTAAGGAGTATGGGAAGGGATGATGAAAGGAGGAACAGAATAGCGCTGATAAAATTGCAGAAAAGGGAAGATAAAAGGAAGGTAATGTTGAAGAAAAGGCATTTATAAGGAAGTGAACAGAGAATAGGAGATGATTGGGCCCGAAAACCAAGAGATATGAAGTATGAGTTAAGAAAAAGAGCAGAGGAGGAGAAAAAGAATGGAGAGGAAACGTGAGTTAAGTATACGAAAACAAAAATACAAGATATTTGGTGAGAATGGGATGAACATACCGAAAAGTTAGTAAAAAGTGCGGTGTCGGGGAACTGGAAGAGAAAGGAAGGGAAGAGGGGGGAAAAGTAACAGTAACAGGAGAAAAAATAAAGAATATATGAGAAATTTAGAACAGAGGGAGGTGGTAGTGCTGATGTAAACGTGGTTAAATGAAAAAGGGTGGGAAAGGGTAAGGGGGAGGTTACTAAGAGTTTACAGCTGACAGATCCAGAATGCAAAGAAGAGGAATAGGGAAGGCAAAGCAATGTGAGGAATGGTGATGGAAATAAGGAGACAATATCCAGCAGAGACGGATAGGAGAGTGATAAAGGAAGAAATTGAAGGATCATTAGGAAAAGAAATAAAGATAGGAAGAGAGGGATGGAAGATAAAGGGAGCGTATGTGAACCGAGATATGCAGAAGGGATCTAAGGAGATGAAAGGACTGATGGAAGGAAACGAAGAGAGTATTATGCTTGTAAGAGGAGGAGATTTTAATGCAAGAACAGAAGATAGAGGAGGAAAGGAATAGGAATATGGACGGGAAAAAATCCAAAGACAATATACTTAATGGGGAAGGTGAAAGATTGTTAAAGTGTTGAGAGGAAATGAGATGTTTTATCGTGAAAAAAATATAATGGGAGATGAGGAAGGTTGAAAGGTGAAAATTGAACATTCATTGACCATGTGATGGTAGACAACGAGGTGACAGAGAAAGTCAAGAAACTAGAGATAGGAAACTATACGGATTCTATTTACTTTCCATTTACACTGACATAAGAGGGTAATAAAAGTCCTAAAGATACGGGTAAAAAGGATGTAAAGGTAAGAAGATCAAGAAGAGGGGATTGCTCAGTAGAAAAAAAGAGCAATTAAAAGAGAAGCTAAGGGATGTAAAATTGGGAGAAGTGAATGTTTATGGAGAGAAGGAAATAATGATAGGAGGAATAAAGAGTGCAAGAGGAAACAAGCAAGATAAAATTTATTGGAGAAGAGAACGGACATAGGTGGGGCAAAGAATTCTAAGAGAAAAAAAAGGAACTAAGAAGATAGAGGAAAGGTAAAAGTAGTGGAGATGGATATAGGAGGAAAAAGAAATAATACACTGAGATGTGTGATGAGAAAAAAGAGGAGGAAACTATAAGGCGTGAAGGAGAGGTGGACAAGGCTGGAACAGAAGAGGAGATTTCGAAAGTAGTAAATAAAGAGAGAAATAGAAGAAAGAGTAGGCCAGTATATTGAGATGGTAGAATGGAAAAGTATTCCATGGACCTGCTAGAAGGGGTAGACGAGAAAGTAAGAAAGGGTGTGAGAGACGGAAGGGAAAGAAACGAGGAAGAGTACATAAGAAGATAATAAATAATCAATGTATTGAGAATAATGAAAGAGGGCAAAGCTCCGGGTCTAGATGAAGTTGCAAATCAAGTATAGAAATATAAGGGAATGAACTAAAGGAATGGGCATGAATAATG
Source organism: Neuroterus valhalla (assembly GCA_011762715.2). NCBI lineage: Eukaryota > Metazoa > Arthropoda > Insecta > Hymenoptera > Cynipidae > Neuroterus > Neuroterus valhalla. The sequence goes on from WSXT02138503.1 coordinate 4,856, forward strand.
TGCAATAAGGTATGGAGGGGAGAAGGTTAACCAGAGATATTGGAAGAAGCTGTAGTGGTACCGATATCGAAAAAGGCAAAGGAGAGGAGGTTAAGCATTGTAGGGGAGTGACGCTAATGCCAACCTTGTACAAGTTATATGTAACGGTATTATCTTGGAGATGAAGAAAAAAAGTTGAGGAAAAATATATGAGAAAAAATAAAAAAAGTGGCAGGGGTAATGAAGCATGTATGGGGAATAGGAAAACGAAGATCCAAGAGAGATTGGAAAAGAAGAATGTGGTTGTTTGATACCCTGGTTTAGCCGGTTTTAGGGCATGGAGCAGAAATATATGGATTTAAAGAAAGGTAAGAGATGTAAAAGTTACAGGAACGATATGTAAGATTGACTCTATTAGTGGATTGGAGGACACCTGGATATATGGTGCAAGAGGAAACGGAAAATAATAAATTAAGTTTCAGAGTAGAGAAGAGGGCATGGAAGTTTGAAGAGAAGCTAAGGGAGAGAAAGGGAGGGGAATCAGCGGAAGAATATCTGAAGGAGGTGGGAGAATAAAGAGGTAGGGCGATCGAGTCGACGAAATGGGAAAAAGAAAGAAGGGATTTCCTTGCAGATAGACATATACGAGAGGAAATTGGAGAAAAGTATAAAGAATTAGAAGAAAAAGATAAGGAAATACAATTAATAATTGAGAGAAAATTAAAATACATCAAAATGAATTATTCAAATCAAAACACGATGAATGGTATAAGATAATACAATAGGAAGAGATATCAAAGTATTTGGAAAAGGTGTGAGGGAAAAGTAATGGACTTGAATGGTAAGACTTATACTGGGGGACGAGGTCAGGGGAGTGATGTATTGGGGAGAAAAGGACACAAGAAAGTGTAGAATGTACGAATGGGAAGAAGAAACATGGAAAAATGTATGGGAGGGATGTATGAGAGGAATGTTAGGTAAAGGGAGCTTGCGAGAGAACGTGGTAAGGATTCTGGGGTGGAAGGACAGGGGTAGGAGGGGATGAGAATGGAGTGAGCTAGAGGAGTGAATGAGATGCAGTGAATGAATTATTCTGTAGAGGAAAAGGTTGAGGTAGAAGAGATGTGGAAGGGAAAGGAAAGGGAAGTCGTACAATAAAATGAGGTGGATGGAATTGTACAGTAAGAATAAGGTGATCATCAGATATCTAAATATTTGGTAAAGATCATTGCTTTGGGATTGAGAAATAACATATTAAAAATTCCTATAAAATTAATCCCCACAATAGGAACTGATGAACATTTGAATTTCCTGAATGTCTGCATGACTAACTATGCATTTGTTGACATTCCTTTATACACTTCCTCTATTTTCACAGTAGCATCACATCCTTTTTTTGAATTGCAACTTCGTTACTCATGCAGGGTACCATCCAGAGGTAGTCATGATGTGTTTCAATTAAAAATTCTATTAATTCGCTGTGAGTTTGTACACCAGTTGCTCACTCCATCTCTAAAGGATCAAGTGCAACGTTTTAAATATCGAAAGAATATGTAATTAACTGTTCACAGAAGACCAAACTGAGATTTTATTACTATTTTTCTGATTTACCGGTATTGTGTAGGGCTAGAATATATTTTCTTCATGGCAAAATATGGGGCGCGTATTTTTCGTTTTTCAACAACAATTCTTTCATCAGTAGGTTTTCAACAAAATATTCGCATTTGTAGAAATAGAGTTGCCTTTTAATCGAAAAGTTGAATTTGGCAACCAAAGGGAATCCTCACCACGTTCTCTTGACAGCTTCCTTTATCTTCCATCCTTCTCATACATCCTTCCCATACATGTTCCGATTTTTTTCCTTGCCATTCACATATTCTGCACTTTCTTTTCTCCTTTTCTTCGGAATACATCGCTCCCCTAACCTCGTTCCCGAATCTGAAACTTGCTATTCCTTTCCACCTCTCTTCTCCCCACACCTTTCCCAAATACTTTGGTAGTCCTTCTTTTTTTAATATCTCAAACCATTCATTGTAATTCGATTCCTTAATCCTCCCGCGTCTTTCTATCTATCGACTTTGCTCATTTTTTCTCTAATTCTCTAAAGTTTACCCCGATTTTCTATCCTTTTCATCCCTTAGCTTTCCTTCGAATCCCCATGCCCTCTCCTTCGCCTTATCTCAATATCAGCACCACTATCCCTTCTTTCCATACCTCTGGCCAATACTCTCCTCTCCACACCCCATTGCACATTATCAAATCCCATCTCTACTACTTTTTCCTTGCCTTCATCTTATTAGTCCCTTTCTCCCTTCCTTCTTTTCTCTTTATATTCCTCATCCCATCTATTTCCGATCCCTCCCTTACTAACTTCTTACTTGCTTGTTCCCTCTCACACTCCTTCAATACCTCCAATCGTTATTCCCATCTCTTCATATGCATTTCCTTCTCCCACTTTTATATCCTTTAGTTTCTCTTTCAATCGCTCTTTTACTTCTATTGAATAATCCCTTATCCCTCTCTATATTTCCATTTATAATAAACCATCCCATTTCATCCAAGCACTCTAACAATTCCTTCCCTTCCTCATTCAGTATCTTATCTTTGGATTGTCCTCTTTGCTCGTCTCTTTCTCTCCTTGCTCCTCTATCTCATGCTGTTGCATTAAAATGTCCTCCAATTACAAGCTTAAGCCCCTCTTCATTTCCGCCATCAACTCTCTTATCCCCTTGAATTTCTCCTGTATACCTCCGTTCACATACACTCCCACTATCTTCCGTCTCTCTCCTCCCATCTTTAGCTCTGCTACCAATAATCCTTCGATTCCTTCCTTCATCACTCTCCCATCCTTCTATTTTTCATATTTCTTCCCTATTCTTATCATAATTTCTGCCATTGCTCTGCCTTCCCTATTCCTCATTTTTGCATTTTGATACTGGCAACTTCAACCCGTTGGTGACCTTCCCCTTATTCTCTTCTTTCATTTCTCATCAGACACGTTCCTACCATCTCTACTTTCCCTACCGTTCCGAATCCTCATACATTCTCTATCTTTACTCTCCAATTTTCCTACATTCCAGTAATAAATTTTTTTCATCAACCCCTTCCTTTTCTTTTACTTTCTACTATATCTTGCCTTACCCCCTCTCTCTTCCCTTCCTTTCTCACCCAGTTCCCTGACACCGCGATGTTTTACTAATTTTTCGTTCTCTTTATCCCAATTTCACCCTGTATCTTTATTTTCCCATACTCAGCCCACTTTTCCTTTACATTCTCCTCTTCCTCTCCCGCTATTTTCCTTAATTTATACGGCAGATTCCTTTATTCTTGTGTCCAATCATCTGCTATCCTCTGTTTACTTCCATATAACTGCCTTTCCTTCAACCTAACCTCCATCTTATCTTCTCTATTCTTCAATTTTACTCGCGCCATTTTGTTTCCTCTTCCGTCATACCTTCCTTTATACTCCTAGCTTCTTCTACTAGCACCTTCGCATTTATCCTATTTAGCACTTCTTGTACACATTCCTTCAAATCTTTTCCTTTTAACATATTATGTGGAAAATTAATATTATTTGGAAAAAAATATACCTCTTTGGCCATGATTCAACTCGTTAAATAAAAAATATTCCGTTTAGGTTGAGAATAAAACTATCCTGTTGAAAATTCGTCTCTCTTGATTCAATTGATTTTTCTATGATAACAATACTGGAATATCTTTGCTTGAATTAACTTTCACATTTTTCGACGGGGGAGCTTCTCTCTTAGTTTAAAGTTCAAGCCTTTATTTGGTTAAAGATTAATTTTCCTAGAAATTCAACTATTTTGTCTACATTTTTTTCGTGTTTTCAACAGTATATATTTATCAATCCATAATTAAATTTCCAGGTTTTGAATCCATGCATTTCATTGGATGTACGTTTTGTTTTCCAGAAATTCGACTACTTAGTTGGAATATATATATTTTTTTTCTTGTCGTAGTCCATAGAACTCCCTAGTTGAATATTAAAAATTCTGGTTCAGAATTGGATTCAAAGCCAAGTATTTTCGTATTTTGTTGGAAATTTGTCTTCTTTGTTGAAAATCGAATTTCCGGGATGCAAACTCAACTATTTCAGAAAAAAAAATCTGCCCGCTGCGCAGGTACATTCTCATGGCACGATCTTTCGGATCTCGTGCTTTGCGCTACGCGCTTGGCCTTTGTACCTCACTACAGTTGTATATAAAGCTTGTTAAACTCAAAAGCGAAATGTCGACTACTTCAATTTGATAAGTGTGAATTCGCTTTTTTTAAAGCTTCTCCGGTTTTGAAGAATACATTCTAATCGCGTATCTCGTGCTGCGCACCCGATCAAAGTTTGTTCGAAACGGTGGAAAAGTTTTTTTGCCTAATTTTCTTCACATGTTCTCTATCCATCTTCTGTGTTAGCCTTAGTCATTTTTTCAAAAATTTTATTATTTGATTCTAATAGTTATTTTTTTCTGATTGGAATAAAAACTACGTATCCTGATAAAGACGTTTATAACACATTCAAAGATATTTTCCTGGTGAAGAACTTGCGTCTATTTGATTTTTCCTAAGCTTGTGGCAATTGTCCAAAAGTTCATTTTTTTCATTTTTGTATGCTTTCTATGAATGAAGCAGAAACTACTTGTCCTATCAGAAAGTTAACTTTACTAAATTCGTAGATCATTTTCTGGTGCACAATTTTAATCGATTTATATTTTCCCTTACCTCACATAGTTTGACCAAAAAATGAATCTTCCTATTTTTCGTTGTTGTTTGTGAGATCAAAATTTGAATTTTCGATTTTTTGAGAAAACTCGGAAAGCTGTGAAGATCACCCTGGAGGGCTCTCCAAAAAAGACGCATTTTTTCCATCGAAGTTTTTTCAATATCATGCGTTGTTTGGCTTAGAATTCTCATTTTCGTTTACGTATATTTTTGAATTTTGAAAATGCCACAACTCTGAAAATTTCGTTTTCAACAAAAAAAATTATGCGGGCAGATTATTTCACTTTTCACCTAATACAAGAAACCGTTCTTACAATTTTTGAGTCTTGGAAAAAAAAATCGAAACAAATTTTCAAAATGCTCGCCCTCTCTTATTTTTGATCCGAAAAATCTTGTTAACGAACTCGACTTTATTTTTGCTCCCTCAAAATGGGTGCCAATGCACGGTCGTATATGATCGTTCTTCCGAAAGTTATCAAGTTTAAAAAAGTTGTATTCACGATCTTGTAGTGCTCCTAAGAAGAAACATTTTTTCTCACTGACTTTCTTCTCAATGTTGCGTTATTTGGCTGAAAATTCTTATTTTCATTTATATTTTCGAATTTCGAAAATGCCACAACTCTGACAATTGTGTTTTTATCAAAAAAAAAAGTAAACGGATAAATTGTTCCACTTTTCACCGACTACAAGAGACCGTACTCACAATTTTTGAGTCTTGTAAGAGAAAGTCCAAAAATAGTTTCAAAATGCTCCCCCTCATTGATTTTTGATCCAAAAAAGCTGGCTAACAAACATGACATTTAGTTTCTGACACTGAAAGAGTGTACCACAAGCCGATCAAATCGTTCAGTTTTTTCGGAAGTTATCGTGCCCACAGACAGACAGACGAACAGACAGACATACATACACATTCGTAAAAACCTGTTTTTCGGGTTCAGGGGGTCTCAAAACGTGGACATTTGACAA
>WSXT02138514.1:0-10534 GCA_011762715.2 Neuroterus valhalla
CCGATTACGAGACACAAATACCCGAGCGCGAAGCGCGAGTCAAATATATTATCGAGCGCGAAGCGCGAGATCCTACGTACGCGCGCCCTAGGCGCGCTGATATTTGCGAGCGAAGCGAGCTGTGCGCGAAGCGCGCGATGAGAATGTGCCCGCAAAGCGGGCAGATTTTTTTTTCAGTTGAATCTATCATTATAGTTCGATTTTGGCTTTTTCGTTTGAAAATTCATCTCTTTCGAATAAAAGTCTTTGAATGGTGAGGTATATTTTTGTTTGAATGTTCAACTGTTATATGGAAAAATCGCCTTTCTAGGTTGAAAATACAACTATCTTAGTGGTAATGTAAAATATTTGGTTAGGAATGACATATTTCATTGATTATTTATATATGTTTTCGGGTTAATTAATCTTTCTGTCAAATTTTGTCTTTTTGGGTTGAAAATTCCTTTTTTTTATTTTGGTTAAAAATTGAACTTTATGTTTAAAAAGGGTTTATTTTTTTAATTTGAAATTAATCATTGAAAATTTAAGTATTTTTTTAATATTCGACGGTTATGTCGAACATTCGTCCTCCCAAATTGAAACTCATCTTTGAAGTCAGAAATGTCAACTATTTGGTTAAAAAATCTTGATTTTTCAGATAGACAAATCTACTTTTTTGTTGAAAATCTTTTCTTTTAGGAAATTCAGCGATTATTTTGAAATTGTAAAGTATTTCAAAGTCTAGGGACTTTGAGTCATTACTCAAATTCAAGGAGGGGAGAGGCATATTTGTAATCATTTCATATTTTCGATCCGGGACATTTTTAGAAATAAGTGAGAGAATTTCACGATCCTTTTTTCCTCGCCACCCTGCAAAAATGAAAATAATATGTTGTTCTTGTTCATTTTCAGTATGCACACCCGTGCACGTCGTGAGTATCCAGTGGATGAAAGTTTCGGTGTGGATGATCTGAAACACACCCCAAGATTTGATACAGACATCAGAATAAGAGGAATCAGGATAGAAACGTCTGAAAAACATACCGAATATGATGATAACGGGGTTCCACATATTCTAATTAATAGCCACATGGTGATACGATTATTTGGTACCGGAATCACAAAAGATGTGGAAATCGCATTTACAAAGACACGTGCTGAAAGAGGCGCAAAATGTGAGAATCTCGAGACTCCAAGGTTCCCTGTGAGTATTCAAAATTAATTCACAGAAATCAGGGACGCTGCAGATCAGCACACTCTTAATCCCTTGGACCGATATTCCGGTCCATTGGACCGAAATTTTGGTCCAAACAGCGGTCAAAATAAATCTGGTCCAGTTGGACCGGAAGTCTCGTACTCTTCCTGGTCCAAACTTGGACCTAAAAGTCAGTCCATTGGACCAGAATTGCAGATATGGCCATTGCTTTGACCAGAATTCCGGTCCAAGGGATTCAGAGTGCAACCTGCGGTCCTGGTCAAATCGACCAATGGCCAGTCTGCAAATTTTGCGTATGAAAATAGCAGCCGGTTTCCCACGATGGAAAATTTGCCAAAAAAATCAATAAGGTGGCCTCGTCGAATTGGTTTATAAACATTCTTCAGTTTCAAACTAAGAGCAGTAAAACAATGGCAGAAGTTTTGTCCTTTGGAAAACCTTTGGCAGAAGCGATTCAAAAGTCTTGGAAAACCCCCCCGAAAATTGATACGATTCGCGTGCCCAGCTTTTTGACCGGGAATTTACTTGACTCAACCTAGAATTAGAACAATTCTACGGAAAAAATACGAGAAATGACCGCTTCCTTTTTATGATTCAAAAAGAGATTTTATAATTTGATTCAAAGAATGTTACGTCCCTTTAATTTGATTCTCAATATATTAAAATGAATCTATACGTCAAAATTAATTTTTGAAACCAAAAATTTCTCTTTCATTTTTGTTCAAAAATTTTCATTCTTATAGTTCAAATCTGAAACATTTTGTTCAAAAATTATTTTTTTTGCATGAAAATTAATTTTCTGTCAAAAATTGAACTATCCTAGTTAAATGTTCATCATTTCAGTAAAAATTCGTCTCCCTGGTTTAAAATTTAACTACTTCAGTGTAACATCTACGATTTCATTTGATTTTTCATCATTTTGTGTAAAAATGAAATAATTTGTTTGTAGGTTAGTTTGTTTTGTTAAAAGTATTTTTTTTACTGAAAATTCCACTTATTCCAAATGGAAAATCTATAGTTTTAATTGAAAATTCATTTGTTTAGTTAAACATCCATTTTTCAATTTAAAATTTGAGTATTCAAACTTTCGTTAACAATTGATCTTTTTCAGTAAAAGTTAATTTATCTCTTTGAAAACTTATCTTCTTCAGTTAAAGATTCTTTGTTCTAGTACGAAACTCTTATCCTTTGTTTGGAATTGCGTTTTGAAAGCGGAATTAACTCCGAAGAACGAGTCTTTCATTCGAGAGTTAAATGAATAATCTTCATCAGAGTAGATTGTTAACGGAAAACATACCCTTCACAATATTTTTTGAAAGCACTAATTTCCCCCTACAAGATTATCATGAAAAAATTTTCAGCGAAGGTTCCGGGTATTTGACCAATTTTTTTCATCTGGAAAAATCAAATTTATCGTATCTGCATCGACCAGGGTAGGCACGTGCACACCTAGCGTTTCTTGAACGTCTATGTGTAAGGTTTCGTCTCAGGCGACTTCCATCATCCCGGCGCACAGTGGTTCCAAATGCCTAGAAGGTGGCCAAAACTATAAAAAATTCATAAAATAGGCCAATTTTTCTTACTCAGGGGTTTTCGAGTTCGCTGATTACGAATCCGGTTTCAAAAATTTAAGAAACAAAATGGGGGATCCAATATGGTGGACGAGTATGCTGAATAAAGTTGTGGTTCTTTTCAAAATTGATATAAGGGGGTTTTCGATGTCGCTGACTACGAATCCGGTTTCCAAAATTTCGAGAACAAAATGGCGGATCCAAAATGGTGGAAGAGTATGCTGAATAAAGTTTTGGTCCTTTTCAAGATTGGTATAAGGGGGTTTTCGATGTCGCTGACTACGAATAGGGGCTAAATAGGGGTTAGGGGGTTGAGGCTTATTAGGGTTAGGTTCTAAAGCAGCTGTGAGCTATACTTCGCTCTTTGAGTTTTTTTTTGGATCCACCCTATATATATTTTTGTACATTTTGTTTCTTGGTTGGCAACTTAATGAAGATTTATTATTATTATTATTAATAAATAAAGTTTTGATTATTCTCAAAATTGGTGTAAGGGTGTTTTCGAGGTCGCTGATTACGAATCTGGTATCAAAATTCTTTTGAACAGAATGGCGGATGGAATACGTTTTTATATCAATGTAGCCAATTGCAGTGACACCGAAATAAGTGGATGGATTGTATCGTTTGTTTATAACAATAATAAATATTGTCGGATGAAAGTAAGTTGTGCAAAAATTCTATTCTTCAGATAAAAAGAAGTGATTCTGCACAAAAGACAAATTTTCGATGCATTTAAATGCCGAATAAGTGGATTTGTTTATAAAAATTGTTTAAAATAATGATAAATGTTGTTTTATGGAACTCTAATGTGTAGTACTCATGTCCTTCAGATGAAAATAAAAGATTCAACAGAAAAGAAAAGTTATCGATACACATATATGCCAAATAAGAGAATTTGTGTATAAAAATTGTATGTGAAAATGACAAATATTGTTTCATGGAACTCTAATGTGTAATATTCTTGTTCTTCAGTTGAAAAGAAAAGATTCCGTCGATAAGAAAAGTTTTCGCTACACAGATATACTAAATAAAATAATTTGTTTATACAAATCGTTTATAACAATGACGAATGTTGTTTCATGGAACTCTAGTGTGTAATATTCTTGTTCTTCAGATGAAAATAAAAGATTCCGCCGAAAACAAAAGTTTTTGCTACACAGATATGCCAAATAAAATAATTTGTTTATAAAAATCGTTTATAACAATGACAAATGTTGTTTCATGGAACTCTAGTGTGTAATATTCTTGTTCTTCAGATGAAAAAATATTATTCCATAGGAGAGGAAAATTCCCGATCCACAGATGTACCAAATAAGTGAATTTGTTTATAAAAGTTGTTTAAAACAATGCCCGAAAAAAAAAAGTTTTCGATACACAGATATGCCAAATGAAAGAAATTTTATATAACAATGTAAAATTTTGTTTCATGGAGCTCTAGTGTGTAATATTCTTGTTCTTCAGATGAAAATAAACGATTCCAGAGAAAAGAAAAATTTTCGATGCACAGATGTTGCAAATAAGTGAATTTGTTTATAGAAATTGTTTAAACTATTAACTTTCATTGTTATATGGTGCTTGTTTGCAACTAAAAATTGATCCTTCACATTTTTATGACAAAACCTATGTAAGTAATACATTCGAAATCCGAAAATGCAACAGTTAACAGTTATATCCATTGATTCGTTTATAACAATTGACAAAATACAGGATATTCATCTACAAGTTACATTTTTATTCAAAAAAAGGAACTTCACTTATTTTACACCTTTGTGAAGAAATATCGATAAATGAGGCTATGTAAATATCGCAAATATAACCAATTGCAAATTATAAGTTGAATAACAAAGTATTAAATAACAAATTCGAAAAACGTTCACTTCTACGTTAAAGTACGATTCTTCATAAGCAAAAAAAAAAAAAGCTCTGATCCGTTGGAAATTGAGGAGTCGGATGATTTTTGTCCCAAAAAAAGTGCATTTTTCCCCACTGTGGTGCTGCGGCGGCATGTAGGCGGGCCAAAGTCACCAAATGAAAATTCGCGTCAATGGTAAGGTTGCAAAAGGTTGCAGCTACTTTTTTGATATCTGCTAGAAACGGCTTCATTCGACTTTTTAAAAGAAAAGCGGAAGCGGTTAAAATTATTTGTGCATATTTTCATCAACGACTGTTAGCTGGAAATATAAGATCATACGATAAAAAATTTATAATTATTTCTATCAACAATCTTTTTTTTTCGGGTTTTTGTTTGTTTCTTTCAATTACAAAAACTGTAAGAAAGAGATTCCGTCGCTGAAAGTGTACATCGCTTGTGTTTTACATAAATTTTACGACTCCTATAACAAACAATATATTAACGCTTGGAGAGCGTAAAACTTTGCGTTTAGGAAGCGCAACTTTAGAGAGAGCCAAAGAACATTATATAAAGATTCAGACTTTCTTTGCTGCTTTTCCGAGGTTTAAAAATAATGATAAGTGGATGCAAACTCTAAAAAACCATTTTATAAAAATTTATTTTTTCGACTTTTGACCGCTTTTTAGACATCTGGAACCACTCTGCGGCGAGGTCGTTCCCATACAGTGTGATCTTGGACTACATGGGGTACTTTTCATTTTAATTAGGAAAAGTAACTTTGAAAATGTAATAATGAAATTTTTGAAAAAATTACGAAGACTAAGACAGAAGATTGATGAAGAAAAGTTATTCAGCCGGAAAAGATCTATAAATTCGTTATTATTAATTTTTTTATGGGTTGTTTCAGTTGGCGTCAGTTGTTCGCGTGTATCTGGCCCGGACTGTTTACGTTTCAGCTTACTCGATCTCGTTCCAAGACCGTCGATACCCAAGCCCAATCCCGGAATGAGTTTGAGGTTGCAGTGTAATTTCTTGATGGAGAGCGCAATTTTTTTAAATAATAATAATAATAATAAAATCATAAATAGACTTACTAAATGTTATGAAAAACAAAACAAGTTGCGATGTATATAAAGTAATATAATATACATTCAATGCATTAGAGACAAAGATGGTAAACGAAGTTTGCGTTTCAGAGAACTTTTGATCGAGTGCGCAGCACGAGACACGCGATGAGAATTATTCATCAAAACTGAAGAAACTTTCTTAGAAGAGAATTCACAATCATCGAATTACAATAGTTGACATGTTTCTTTTCAGTTTCAAAAGCTTTGTACATAAATGTAGGGAAGTGCTAATGCGGAGCGCGAGATCCGACCGTCACGCGCCACGCGCGCGATGAGATTTTGCCCACGCAGAGGGCAGTTTTTTCACTTCAACAAACGATATTTCATCAATTAATTGTCATAGATATTGTAGGAACAAATTCTTTAACTGAAAGGAGCATGAGATAGGTATTTTGTTCATAAAGTTTGTTGTTAAACATTAAAATATTTGAAAAATGGAAATGTAGTCGATGGTGAAATTGGTTTGCACAGGAAATAATATAGGTGACTTTTTTATATTTATTGTTTATACAAAAGGAACTTCGTCAACATTGAATAAATTATTTATATTCTCTTGGTGTATTCAATATGATACATATTGGATTGATTTTTTTCAGAGGAGGTAAATCCAATGTGTTCTGATTAGAGAATTCCCAGTTTAGACCTCGAAAACTTCCAAAAAAGGCTCTGAACACTTTTCTCTGTCTTGCTATTTGGTCGAAAATTTTGCTAGAATGTGAATGAAGCATCTATAATTTTTTTTTAAACAATACAATTTACACAAGAAGTGTAATGGACTTACACTCTCAGTTGCAGAAACTGAAGGTCAAGTTTGTTAGATAGCTATTTTGCATGAAAGTTAACAAAGTTAGAGCATTTTGAAAATTTTTGAGACCATTTTCTTGAAGACTCGAAAATTCCAAGTACGGCTCCCTCTAGAATTCGATGAGTATTCAACAATATTTACTTTATAGTGAAAAAAAACAAAATTTTCATAAAATCATGCTCTTTGAACTTGTTAACAGAAATATCGAAAAAAATGGTTGTTATCTAGAATAATATATCAGCAAATCTATCTCAAATTCATTTTCAATCTTCTCAACAACAATTGCAAGTTTGGTTCAAAACTGTGATACAGTACCTGCTTTGTCGTTTTCTGAACTAAAATATATCAGCAAACTAGAATTGCGTTCTTTATTTCATGAGAAAACAGCATAATACGGTTGGTCTATTAGAAGCCTTCTATAGCCACTAATACACAGTCCTCTTAAGGTATTGAAGTATAAAATTGTATGGAGTGTGGACGGATGTTAGATTTAAGTATTGAATGTAAAAATTTTGTGAAATATGGTGGTGTAAGCAAGTCAATTTTTCAAGGCCAAAAGGCTGAAGAATAAATGTTTATCTATCTACATTTCCGAATGTAGCATTTTAAGAATTTCCGAACAATGGATTTTAAGAAAACTTCCAGAAATAAATCAAGTGAAATTCAAAAGGATTTTAGTAGATTTTAAAGATATCAATGAATTTGAGAAATATGAGAGATTCCGAGGGATTCCTAAGGGCCTCAACTGGTTTTGTGGAATTACAAGGGATGTTTGAAGAATTAGCTGACACTATTTCCATACTATTTTTCAAAATTTATGTTCTTATTTCTTGGAAGACTTAATTGTAATTTCATTATCAATTTTTCGAATTTTTCTCAGGTAGAAAGTGTGGAGGAAAATACAGCTCTTGTAACAGTAATGCTTCCTCATACAGCCGAATATTTCATCTGTGCAAATCACAGGCCCAACAGTACAGATCCCATAGCCGAGCTGTTAACCATTGCCAGGCACCAAGGTGTTGATAAGTACATTATTGTAAGTATTTGAAAATTCATGCAATTGTTCACAGGATGTCATACTATAAAACCGAATTTCAAGTGAAAATTTTGTATAGAAAAGATAAATTACAGATTGGTGCATTCGAAAAAACACTACCACTATGGGCCTCCATAATCATCATCCTCCTTTGTCTGAGTTTCTCAGCACTCTTTTCTGGTCTCAATTTGGGTCTTATGTCTCTGGACAGAACAGAATTGAAAATTCTCTGCAACACTGGAACAGAAAAAGTAAGCATTATCCTTGTATAGTTATTTGAACCCTCTCCCTCTTGCAGGTTTGAGAGACTCTAAGAATCATCGCATGTTATCTTATAAAACAGATGTTGTACTCTGACTCCGGTATGCTTTCTTATCTCCCCTTTCCTTTCCTTGCCGTCATCTCTACCTCTATTTCCTGTCATTTTTTACCCCTCACATGCATACCATATTTAATCCTCTCCTGCTTCCTTCGCTCCTTTTCAGTTTCTCTTCAAAATTTTAGGATATTTTCGATTCGATCACCATTTTCTCTTGTCCTTTTTCTTCCTTCAGCAGCTTCAACTTACCTTCTATGAACCATATCAGAAATATTTCATGAAAACTTTCAACTCTCTCTTGCTCCTTTCATCACAAGATTTTACTCCATAATCTTTGTCCTCAAACATTTTTCCAAAAACCTAGGCAGGAAAACTCTTTGACCACCTTCGCCATATATCTTCCGTTACTCTCCATCTCCTCTAATTCTGCGAATAGGATACTAAATAGAGGTGGGCTCGAAGGCCAACCCTGCCTAAGCCCCTTCATTTCCAGAATATCATCCCGCTCTTTCCTCTCGTCTTTACCCTTATCTTAGACTACACAAAAATCTCTTTCATCCTCTCCGATCTCTTGATATACCTCCTCTACTCTTCCAGCCCGAAAGGAGGGAGTGGCACATCCTCTCTTCCCCTTTTTACTACCCCTATCCTCTCCTTTACCGCTTTCTCGACTTCTTCCATGTACCTTTCCTTTTTTTCTCAATTTTCTTATACACTCTCCTCTATCCTGTTTCTACCTTTCTTACATTTATTTTATCACCAACCTTTCCTGCCCTCCTTTTCTTACCTTTTCGGTGTCATCCTTCCCCTCACCTCCTCAATCACTCTTTCAACAATTTTCATAAAATTAAGACCCATCAAAAATAGAATGGTTTTGATATTTCTACCAAAACGTCACAAAGACGAAATTTTTAGAAATCCTAATTTTCTATACCTGAATAATAGAATTTCAAGTGAAAAACGACAAATTATCAACGAAGTAGCTGAATTTTTATGCCAAAGAGATGAATCTTCAACCAAGAAATCCATTTCCAATCGAAAAGTTGAAGTGAGTACAAAAGCACTCAATTTTTATCAATTTAGTTGAATTTTGGACAAAGGAGATTCAACCATGAAAATAAAATTCAATGTGAAGCAAAAGTAATGAATATATTTTTCTTGATCTCATAAGGCACATCCAATTTTTTATCCATAAGTTCACAATTTCCATATTTTTTTCCTACTTCATTCTCAAAACAATTTCAAACTGATAAACAAAGCAATTCACTTCTCACCCAATTGAATTTTCAATGTAGAAAATTAGTTTTTTTAAAATAGGTCTTTTCTATTGAAGATTCATGATATTACTTAAAACCTCATCTCTTTGATTAAAAATTGATGTATTTCTAGGGACATTTATGTCTTCTATGTTGTTGGGAAAATAATTCTCCCAACTGACATTTTAAATATTTCATTTTTGTGTGGATATTCAAATTTCTATTTGGAAGTTGATCTTTTTCAATTGGAAATCCATCTACAATGGTGATCCATAAATTAAGGTCTGCAATTTTTTCTTTAATAACAAACATCATTTTATTGCAAAATCAATTACAGATTCTGAAAGCTTGGACTTGCATCTATTATCTTACGTAGTCTTCATCACGATCAATGCCATTTTGGGGTCACTCCGTGAGATTTTTATACCCGCGTCGTATCACTTCCCCGCCGCACAGTGGGGTATTTTGGATTTTTGCGGACAAATAATCGTCGACTCGTCAATTTTCAACCGAGTTGAAATTTTTTTTTCTTTAAATACTCGTGAATAATTTTACTATCTGTGAGATATGCCGATATCAGGGTTTGAACCGCCAATACCTCGAAAAAACTTCGACCAACGTCGGCAGTCGTCGGCCGATTTTTAGGCTTCTCAGATTTCAGTAATATTTTGTAATTATTCCATCAATAATTCCATTAAAATAGACATGAAAATTGTAGAGAAACGATTTAAGATTCTATCAAATACTCTCTGGTTAATTTTTCCAGAATAAACGCTTTTCGATTGAATAACTTGAAAATTAAAGTATTGACGTTATGAACGTTTATTAACTTGAATTATTCATAAATTATATTGGAAAACTAGATTGAGAATGGACAAGTGTGTACTTTTAATAGTTTGAAACATAAATAACAATAAACGTGAAGCAGTTATTTGCACTAATTACAAAGTATTACTGACATCTGGATAGCCTGAAAATCGGCCGACGACTGCCGACGTTGGTGGGTGTTTTTTCGATGTATTGACGGTTCAAACACTAATATTGGCATATCTCACAGATAGTAAAATTATTCACGAGTATTCAGAAAGAAAAAATTTCCAATTCGGTTGAAAATTGACCATTCGCCGATTATTTGTCCGAAAGAATCCAAAATACCCCACTGTGCGCCGACTCGCGCGACAGCTGCCTCAAACTCTTCGTCTTCTTCTTCTTTGTTGCTTGTGGCCTGTTGTATCAAAAAGCCATGTACTAATCCAATGATGTGCGTAAAATTCCGTTAGAACCATAATCCTCTTGAACCTCCTATTGTATTGGCCTTCACTAGCCATGCAAGCCCATGTCCAATCCACTCCATTAACATCCATACACAGCGT
>WSXT02138525.1:0-10534 GCA_011762715.2 Neuroterus valhalla
GTGTATTTCAAAATACAGTAGAGTTCTGTAATTTTGAGCGACCGAGAACCGTCATTCTCGCAGCGGAAATGGAGTTTATGTTCAACTTATTCGTAATATTCGTTTTGAACATTTACAGCACCGAATTCCACTATTTATTCTCAGTTCTGCAATTTTAACTGAACAGTTGTAGATGATTTACAGAAAAGTAATTGTCAAATCACCGAATTTTTCTCTTTTTCGCCACCCCGCAACTAATCCTGTAATTCCTCCAGTACAAATTTTTTCCGTGTATAATAAACTGAGAGTAAAATGAGGTGTAATGTCAACTAAAGTATTTATTGGGTGCTATCATAGCTCAGGTAAGAGTTTGGATCATGCCCGAAAATGTATAGAATTCTTTGCAATTATATTATTGGTAGAACCATAAAGAATATTGGTTTGAAACTACTATGTTAAAACTCGAATTGATTGTTCGCCGATTACCTACTGGACATTCCTTAAGTTCTTCCGAACTCAAATTTGTAACTTTTCCGCTTGCTATATTTATCTTCGCCCTGCCTCTGCTTTTCCTACTGGAATTATATATCCCACTAAGAATACCACTAGTTGTCAATACTGCGAAAACATCACCATTATATGTTGTTAATACAATTTGTTCTAGGGTTGGCATGCGCACATCAACTCTGTTGTTTTGGCTCATTAGGAGTGGCGTACTGGGATAAAAGGTGTACCTCCGAAATTCGAATCGCTTGTTTGGATTATAATGAGGAACGAGTCGAATAAGTCCGAGTTGTCGAAGTCCATACCCAAGCACACGGTCAACACTTCTCCAAACAAGTGGAAGCCTGGTTTTAGGAGACCTAGACCTTACACGTAGAGGAGGTCCGTCAGGAGACTCATGTATGGGAGGAGAAGAAGGAGGGTGGTGGCGATCCAGGAGGCTTGTGCTGACTCTTCTGCCATTACTGTCATAGCTCGATGCCGAACTCGATGCTGAACTCAATTCTGCAAGAAAAAAAATAGTATATATAATTTGCTTGAAACCGACTTGCCCCTTTATCCCCTTTGTCCTTTCATTACTCTAATACTTTGATTCTTTCAAGTTGTGTCCGATTTGTCCAAAATGATGTTCTCTTGTGAGAATCACAATGAATTACCAGCAACACAATTATCTGCCTTGAGAACACGCAGCGACCAGAAAATACCGAATTCATAATGCAAGTGCTCTGGAATCTTTTTGGCCTACGATCATGAATTGGCTTACTGTTTTTCAATTCCTCGTACTGTAATTTTGCCATCGAGAATGCAATGAGACAGATTGTTTGTGTCTCGAAGTCGAGGAGTATGATGTCGAGACCTAAAGTTTTTAATGTGGGTATGTGCTGGAAACATGTTGCTCCAGTGGATCAAGCATTTCTTGTTCTCAAAAATGGATTTTTTATCCTTTGGAATGTTATGAAAGGCAGGCAAGCTAGCAATATCATGAGTGCAATACTAAGTGGGCCATCCTCCTCGAACAGACTATCGCACAGCTCTTCGAAACGAACGATGTTTCTAGTGTCTCAGTTTGATGTTTGTTAAAATCTGTAAATCTTCGTCCAAAAGGTATAGACGTTCTCGGACTTGGGTTGACCTTGGACAGGAGTGAAGATATCGTTAATCATTTAATTCTTTTTCGTGTTTCCATTCAAATTATTTGAAGCACCCCGAACTATATGGCTATCGGCATTACTTTTCATCTCATTGCCAGGTCGTCTGCACATTTGACTATTCTGAATCAAATTCAAGGATGGATTTCGTATCGTTATAGTTTTCTTCACAAGCAGCTAGAGAAAGGGTTTATTCAGCTTTACAGAACCCCGCATGCAAGGATTAGGCTAAATACTCTAGGAGGTCACCCAGTATCATAAGGATACCATCACAAGACACCTCACATAGGTGCTATTTAGCTTTTGGCAGAAGTTTTAACGTCTAAGGTTTGGGGGTTCCCCTTTGCGACAATTCTTGGACAATTTATGACAACACCTTATTATTACTCTCGTAACGGTTTCTAGTAGAAGCCTTGGTACAGGGACCCTTTGTCCGCAACCTGGTGAAGCTAATGGAAGCTTCGGCATTGACTCTTCATTTTTATTCCAAAAAGAACCGAATAGGATACATATAAGAATGTTCAAAAAAATCAATTCAGATTAGTCTAAGATCCCTTTGAAATCAATTCTCGTTTTCGAGGTGGTGTCCATTTTACAGTGAATAGTGCAAATTGTGCAACAAGGAATTCTATTTATCTTCACATTCTTATCCTAATGATGCCGTATTGATTATGTGTGGAAACTGACTTCTACGGAATTAATTGAATCTACACGTGACAATATATCTCGAATCCGAGGAAAAAGTTCTATGCAAGTGTCTGTTTGTCTGTCGTTGTGGTCTTTGTCGTTGCAATTGTTATCGTCGTTGCTGTAGTTTAGATACCTATGAAGAGAAGAGAAGTTCGTTGACTAGCTATTTTTGCCAAACAGCCAACAGTGGTTTTAGCTATAGCAAATACTTTCCATGAAAGAAATCCATGTTTCAGAAAACCCATTAGAGTCGAATAAAGGATCTCGAAAAGCGAAATTGCTTATCATGCAGGGAACCGAAAATTAGCCTCTTAGTTTTTTTGGGACACGAATTTTTTGTTCCGAAGAAAAAAAATGTTATGTGTTATCTGGAAGAAACGACACCTGATTCAGCCTTATGCTTGATATCCAAATTAACGACCAAAGATAGGCCATCCAATTTTTTTATTGCTTTTTTTTCTTCATTTGAATCTCGAACTTCTTCTGAATCATGAATAAACAGACAAAGATTTATAGAGAATAACTTTTTGTGAACAACTATAAAATGGGATGGGAGTGGCAATCAGAATTGTTGAGCATTCAAGAGCTTCATCAAAAGAGTGTTCACAATAACCAAATTACAGTTGTCGAAGGTTCTTCTATTATTCGAGAAGATCTTTATCTCTGACAGATGCGTACCATTAGGGCGCTAAAACTTGCTAGGGAAGCGCGTGATGGAAATTCGCTTGCGCAAATTATTTACAATAATATTTTATATTCCCTGGTTAAGCTTTACGAGATACGAGAGAGTTATGAGGAGCACCAACCACAAGAAGATCTACAATTTTCTTTGAGAACATTTTTCGCTAAGACGCAGTGAAAAACTCTGGTGAATAGAATGATGGTTTCTTAAATGTGGGGGGTACGAACGTGCACGTCCATGATATAAAAATATCAATTGGGGCAGAATGTGGAATGATTAGGGAAAATTGCTAGTTGCGAAGAACTTGGACACATTCCTCAATCATTATAAAGGTATTATAATAATATACTTACCAACCAAAATTGAGAATACCCGCCAAAAATATGACAACAGTGTGAACGTCTCTCATGTTCTGACAATAAATTTGTGACTGATAAGTAATCTCTTCATTTATAAGAGTCAACTGCAGCCTTATCTTGGAGACTTATAAAGATCTCTATAGTTTTAATAACTCGAATAAGAAATACGATTTTAATCATTATGTCGAGGTATAAAATTAAAGAAATTCACGATAGTCATGTAAATCATCTCCGGCGGTAGTTTATATGAACCTTGAGCTCTTCAAGAAATTATTAGTATACGAAAATTTCGCCCGTGGAGCAAACGCAAGATAGCTGATGTCCGGCGTTTTTGATTTGACAGTAGTGCTGCATAGTGGCAGGAGCTGTATATAGAAAGTGTTAAACAAAGAAAGCAATTGACGGGTTGGGTCTTGCAGCCACGTTTATTTAGGTTACGTGTAGTGTCGTCGCGACAGTATCATTAATATTTGTCATTTCGGAAAATTGGAGGAATAAAATGAAAAGAGACCATGAAAATCGAACTCCGCCTAACATTGTAGAAGGAGCCAATGCTACTAGGGATAACTTTTTGCTTTCACACCTGATCTCAAAATCTACAATTAACATATTCTTGTGCGTGAACTTGAAATTCGCTTTAGAGACTAAACGAAAATCGTTCTTTTTATTTACAGATATTAGAAAATAGAGCAAGTGCAACACGAGTGGTCAGATGGTCTGGCTAAGGCATGAGCTTTGGACCCACGCTACTGTCTGGTTGTGGGTTCGATTCCCGCCTCGCACTCTGAGAGAGCTTCAGCGGGACACGGAGAGTCGTAGACCCGGTACCTCTAGAGTTCCTTGAGTTCTCCAAGCATTCAGTAGCTGTTGCTCTTGGTGGTTCGGAACCTACCGTAAACTGTAGGTCCCCCTCTTCCCTGAGTTAGTGGTGAGGTGTGCAAAGGAATAGAGAAAAGGTTATGCTGAGATTCTCAAACCCGTAACAGGGAGAGAGTATAAACAAATATTCCAAGTATCAAGTGCAACACAAAGCAACGTGGTTCTGACCTAACTCGTCAGAATCACTCTTTTTGCTCGCCAATTACACGATTTTATATTATTTCCCACAAGTCAATTAGAAGCATAACACAGTGGTATCAGAAACAATAAAATCTCTGATAGGCTAGCAAAACTAGCTTCAAGAGATGACTTTACTGGTTCCCAACCAGTTGAAGGCATTCTAGCAGGTCAGTCACTGATGAAATCAACAGTTGGCTGATCAAGGAACATGAAGAGGAGTGCAGAACCTAGAGATGTTACAGATAGAGGCGACGAACCAGCTTGGAATACGCCCGTGCGTTGAGAAAGAAAGAGAATCAGAGATCTTGAGCAGTCAGCGGCCTATAGCTTGTCGCCTCTATCTGTAATATCTCTATGGTTGAGAATCGCCACTGGCTACAGACAAGCCAAAGCTCGTATGGACATAAGTCCAAATGTTAAGCGAGCGGAGGAAACGCGCAAGCTCAGAAGAAACGAGGTCAAGGTCCTAACAGAAATCTTACTAGGACACGGAATTTATGCTATATTTTACTAATATAGTAAAGTAAAGTGTAAAGTAATCAATAAATTTATTGCAATATTTCTGAAAAGTGTCATATAAAAGGTTCTGAATCATTATCTATTTTTCTCAGCAAAATGGCTTTAAGGAAATGTGAATAATATTCTGATTTACAAAGAGTTTCCAGCATTTAAAAAATATGGCACGAACGGAAGCAGAATTTGGTGCAAAACATTTGATGCAACTCTATCTATTGCCAATAAAGGCTGTGGTGATATCCAGTTGCATTAGGCGACAGCGAAACATAAGTCGAATCTTGGAGACCAAAACAACGTTCATTTCGATAGTTTTATACAAAAGGATCTTATAGGTTCATTTGTGATATTGATTGGAAATGCATCAGGATTGAAAAATGAGAATATAAGATGTCAAGCATTGATAATAGTTAGCAAAATTGTTCATTTGAAAAAAATGTTTGAAAATTATCTTTCTCATTTAATCCTTTGTATTCTACGATGCCCTACTTTGTGCTGTTATCTAATTATTTTGTCCTACTTGGTACTCTTTTTCCCAATTTTTCTGTCCTACCTTGTCCTCTTTTTGAAACTTTTCTGTCCTAATTTTTCCTGTTTTTCAGAGTAAAATTGTGTCCTCCTTTGTCCTCATTTTTCAAAGCTTTTCGTCCTACTTTTT
The DNA here is from genome assembly GCA_011762715.2 of Neuroterus valhalla. Taxonomy (NCBI): domain Eukaryota; kingdom Metazoa; phylum Arthropoda; class Insecta; order Hymenoptera; family Cynipidae; genus Neuroterus; species Neuroterus valhalla. The sequence goes on from WSXT02138525.1 coordinate 5,593, forward strand.
GACAATCAATAATGGTCACTATACCTAATTTGTATCAAATGATCGCACAAGCGAGCTATAATCGAGATATTTATTAACGTTCCTGTTGATAAAACGTAACAAATCCTTTTGAAAATGCAGGAATCATGCATCTGTCTGATAAATTCGTTTAAATAAATAAAAATAATCTTTTTCTAGAATTCATAGAAAAAGCACCTTACGGATGAAGGAGCGGAAGTAGCAGATTTTTTCCGCAGGTAGTAGGGGAGCATCGCCAGGGTTGGAAAGCTTTCAGGGTTAGGACACTCCTATATTTTGATAAAGACACTTCGCGCCATCTGTGTCATAGCGTGGTGTTACTCCTTCTGGTAACCTTCAACTCTTTCGTGCATCGCTACTGTCAGAGATTGCCATCGACATATAAACTGGACCGCTCATCTGGATGCGCGAACTTGAACGTTGTAGAAAGAAAAGGAGATAGTGCTCTATCTTTCGCGCGCAGTGACGGCGTTGGCCTTTCGTGAGTCCCGTTTCATCATTCACACTTCCCAAAATCTATTTTCCGGCAAATAATTCCTGAAACTTTCCCATATGAGTTTAAGAAATTATTTTTTTCGGATTATATATTTAGCATTGGGTAGAGATATACGTGTATGCTTGAACGTGTCTTTTCATATAGGATAATTACTATCATCCTGTTCGTTCATATTCCATTTTTATATTTCCACTGTTCGAAATTTAGAAATATTTCATGAAATTTTCAATATCAAAGTTTCTAATTTTATTCGGATAAAAATTTTTTTATTAAAACTTGCAAATTTTATCTTATTCTTAAATATTTTATGCATGCTTACCGATAATTTATATAATTTTTGGTTGATTTTTTAAGTTGATAATTGATTTTCTAAGTGAAATAGCTACTGTATAGAAGCATTGATTTTCATGCATGTTAAGGGTAAGTTAAGAGAGCGAAAGCATTTGTGATTTGTATTTCTGATATATATGAATATATCTAATGAAGAGCGATTTGTGTTTGTGTGCGCATCAAGTCGTTTCAATCAGTAAGCCAGAGACCGGGCACCGATTTACATCTCTATCAGGCAAATAAAACTATACTTTCGCTAGAAACAAAATGTTTGTGATTGAATAGGAACTTTATAAAATTCATTCAATGTTACAATTGCTTTTCACATAATTTATTAAATACTGTTATTACTTGCTTAAAAATGTGAGGGAAATTAGTGAACTTATACCTCCCCACATTTTCCATAGTTTAAGAATTTGGATTCCTATGAGAAAAATGAGGAATAGTTTAGAGTAACTAACAATGCAAAATAAATAAGACAGGCTGAATCTAATGGATTCAATAAATTCATCAATGTAAACTTTGATATTTATGACCTTAATTTTGTCCAAGTTCTTTATTTCGTAGTTTTATTTTGAAAAGAATATTATTTATTATTCTTAATGTAGTACATACTATTATTTAAAAAAATTAATCATCGAGATACAAGTATTATACGTCGATGCTCTAAATAAATGTTTTTCTAGGTTATGACGTCAAGTCAAGAATATAATAGTATGATTACCTGTGCAATGAACGCCCGTCGCCCAAGTCGCTTTACGTTCGACAAACGAAGCACTTAAAAACCATTTTTTCCGTTATTCGGATTATTTATATTGAAAACTTTAAACGAGCTTGAGCCGTCAAAATCGACGCTGATTCCCCGGGTCCCGCTTACTTCTCTTACAGGCCTGAGCCAAAACCAAGAGCCAATTAGAGAAAGCAAGACGGAGACAACCGCGGATGGATCCTATGTCCCTTCTTTTCTACAAAAAGATGGATGCGCAGTGGATATGAGCGGTCCAGTTTATATGTCAATGGAGCTTGCTTGGTTAAAGTACTGTATTGTCGTTCAGTTTTGGATACCTCGAAAAGTTTTTTCTAGTTCGTCGTGATTGCCACAAGACTCAGAGAGAAAACCTGTCAATGCTTATGTCAGTATATATTTCTAATTTGTAGATGCCTCTCAATAATTTCCCAGAGGAAAAGTTGAAATTTTAACTTGTTTGTCTCTGGAGTAAAATAATATTAAATGGAGCTTCTAACCAGGGTTGGGACATCTTTGTTGTCAAGGTTGGGACATATAATTTTCCCGCAACTGTCTTTCAGTCCGTTAAACATGAAATTGATATATTTTTCTCAATAAAATCATTTTTCATAAATAAAATTCGATAAATTTTAAAATTAAAAAAAAAAGAATGGTATTCGAAAAACAAAAATAAATTTAGTAGAATAATAATATTATTAAAATCGAGGAAAATGAAATAATCATAACATGGCATAAAGAAAAATAACAATTTAAAATCAAAATTCGCGCCACAATAAAATAATGTTCGTTTTTAGAACGTCGAGATTCTGTGTTATTGGATAAATTAATAACATCTTCCCATATTTGTTCAAAAAAAATTATTTTGGCACAAATTTCGCAGATTTTTACCATTGTCCCGACCCTGACGTCATTTTTTGTTTTTTCATTTTGTTGATAACTTTCCAATGATAGTGCGCGTTGCTTTGTCCAATGAAAAACTTCCTTGGTATCGACTCTTCTTTTATATGAGACATAATTTACGATCCATTGCAAATATTTTCGAAAGCTACAGAGGAAAGTCTTGAAGTGTCCTAACCCTAACGACATTCCCCTACTGCCCGAGCAGGAAGATTTTCCCCGAGAGTGTGTGGTACTTCCTGAACGGAGTAAGCAGTGGGCAGTAGTCAGTAGTCGAAAAACTTTAGAATGGTTCACACAATAATTATTAGAGGTGTATAATATTTGACTTTACCAATATAATTAAGGATAACCGCAAAGAATGAGACCACAGTACAACCGATTATCATATTTTCCAATTGGAGGTTCGACTATCGAGTAATTTTTTCCTTTGTTAGAGTCAAAAGCCGTTGAATCTTTCCGGAAGCACTCACGTTCTCAGTAAACTCTAGAAACTCGCAAGGATTATTTCGTTTTATAAGCTTAAATTAAAAACGAGGCTTTAAACATTGCGTCAAGGTATACCATTTGACACATTCACGCTAGTATGTGATTTATTTTCGATGGTGGTGCTAATTGACCTAAGGCTTGTCCTTCTAGATTATATTCAAGTAAGAATTATTATACAAAATTGTATCCATCCTCGACATGCCATTCGGAAAAAAGTTAATTAACTAATTGTTAGTATGTTTCAAATGACATAGCAAAATATACAAACCTATCCGCTTAGTTAAAACCATTACATACTTTTTATTTTGTTAATCAATTTTAAGATCTACAATATCAAAATATCTTTATCGAAATAATTATCAAGCTTTTCAAGAATTATTTAAGCTTTATCAGAGTTGTGAAGAAATGACATGGGCAGGTCAAAATTACGAACCAGAACATCATAATCCATAAATTCATACTTTTGATTTATAATATATACTTAAATATTATTATGATCAATTACATTAGAATCAAATATTTATACGATTATTATTAACTATATATCATTAGGTCAAATCCCTTTTCGGAAAAGTATATAGTAGTATATAATACTACTATACGTAGTATAGTATCCTTATTTTGCTAAGGATCAAGGAATTGATATGAGGAAATCAAGAAATGGAACTCACGTAAAAATTGTGTGAAGGGATGCATAGGAGAAGGGGGCAGAGGTAGGTATCAGATCAGTTAAACAGGCATCGCGTATTGTTTGCGATCGGAAGAACCTGATTCCATTTCCTATCAAATTTCGGCTTTACTTAAGTAGTAGGATTTTTGTAAAAGAAGATTTGAATTGAGTCGTTGAGCCGAATACACATTAACGAGGTTGTTTAGGCAGCATTGGACGTAAGACATAATAAAAAACATTACACATCGAAAATGAGTGCTGCCCAATCTCTTTAGCGAAAACCCCATGTGAAGAGTTTGCATGACCATTAGAATAATTCACTAAACGATATCTTCACGAAGGGCTAATCAGTATCCAAAATTATTTGATTCACGCTTTATCTTCTTCTTGCATATGATTGTTCTCGATTAATTACTCTCCTGACTTATCCGGTAGGCGCTAAAATTTTTGAACGAAATAAATGCACTTGCGCTGTCCAACGTTCTTCATTTATTTTCCTGATGTAGCCAAACAATTTCTGCCAATCTTGTACACTCTTGTCAAAGAATGTTTATATGTACCACATTCTTTGAGAACTAATTCATTATTCATTCTGTTCATTAGCGTTTCACAGCACATATTGCGCAGAAATTGCATAACTACGGCGTTGACTTTGCTTTTGTCATTTTATTGATACGTCCAGGTCTCTCTACCATACAGCATAGTTGCTGCAGGCACAAAACTGTGTATCACAAGTTTAGCTTCATTTGTAAAATTTTTACTCCCAGTGATGGCATGCATGCTACCTTTAATCTTTCTACCCTCATTTATACGCATGGGAAATTCTGCATCTACAGGGTGCAGCACGCTTGCTTGCTGATTTAAATTTGGCGCCAAGCGCCTTGAGGTGGTGGGGGTAAGATGGGGTGGGGATCATTGGATAGTGACTGACAAGGGGAACTCGTGTAATGTCATTTGAGTTGACTTTCGAAAACGGGCTGACTTAATAGTTCACGTACACATATAAAAAACCCTGCGGCCGTTTTTTCCAGTGGGCCTCCGTTGAAGTGCAAAATGATTATAAAAACCTTACTGCTTGGGGATTCCACTAGTCATCGATCTAAGAGCAACTAGAATACCAGACCTGAGTTGCCCGGCGGTAACGTACTGGCTTTGCGATCCGGCAGTCGCGGTTTCGATTCCTCGCGGGCGTAATTTTTTTTCTCCCGTTTGCTTCGTATTTATTTATTTATTGAATTTTTCTATATAATAAATCATAAACAAACAAATGAATGAAATGAGAAAATGGTTTTTA
>WSXT02138536.1:0-10533 GCA_011762715.2 Neuroterus valhalla
TAAAAGAACTAATCGTTCCAAACGAATGTGTTGTGATGTTTAGTAACCTAAATTCTTTTATGCAGTTTAAACTACATACCTTTCAGGAAAACTTCAAGCAATCTAGTAATTAATTACTCAACGATTAAGGGTTCCAATTTGGAACTTTATTATTCGAATATGAATTTATCTATTTTTTATTAACTGAATTTCAAACCTAGGTTTGAAATCTTCCAATCTAAATGACTCTTGTCAAAAGATTGTTCCAACTTCAAAGTTCATTCCGATTGTGCAAAGAATATTTTAGGCCTCTGACTTGAGCCAACCATTGGAACTTTTCGACATTTTATTTTCAACGATGCAGCTATTATTATGCTACTATTTTGGGGAAAAATTACATTTATGCCAAGATATTCTCAAATTTTCTGCAGCTATTTTTGCATTTTGCCTTAAAACATATTTTTCGAATTCTTTGCTGATTGGCTCAAATAACATCCGCCAATTCTAAAATCCTAATTTGAAAGGTTTCGAACATATCCAGAATATTTTAATAGATTCCAAAGATTTTTAAAGGATTCCATAACGTTTGAAGGCTTTTAGATTTTTAATTTCACAAAGATTTCAGAAAGATTATCAAGATCTTCAAGATTAAAAAATATTTCAAAAGATTTAAAATCATTTCACCAGTTTATGAACGTTCAAAAAAACTTTAGAAGATTTCCAAGATGTTCAAGATTCCACAAAGATTTCAAAGAGTCCAAAAATTTCTGGAGATTCTAAAGAAATTCACAAGGAATTCAAGGGATTGAAGCAGCTTATGCTGAACTGCTGTCTTCTGTGTTCCTATTGTTGACCTTATTTTCTCAAGGATTTATGTGATCTGGGTTCACAAAAAAGACTTCAAGACTTCCAAAATTCCAAAAGGTATCAAAGATACCTCTTGGAAGAGGAGTACCCTGGTTGCAGGTACGCTGTCCGGGAGGCACTGGAACGGAGGAATGTACTTGAAGAGGCAATCACCATCATGTTATCATCCTTGTCAGACTCGTCTATCAAGCAATACGGCAGTTCTCTGAAGAAGTGGTGAAATTTTTGTGAACGAAATAATGTTGATTGCTACAAATTTGATATACATCAGGTTTCAAAATTCCTCACAGTAGAGTTTGAGAAAGGTGTATCGCACGGTACTCTCAATACCTGCCGATCAGCGATTGCGCTTATACATGGACCAGAAATAGGCGCAGACCTCAGATGAGAAGATTTTTTACTGGTATCAGTAAGTTGAGACCAGGAAAGCCCAAGTATGAGGCAACATGGGACTCACAAATCGTTTCAGACCATGTCAGTGAATGGGGCTCCAATGATAAAATCTCGTTGTCTTATCTCCCTCTGAAGCTCGTCACATTGCTTTCCCTAGTAACGGCTCAACAATTGCAAACGATTGCATTGATTGACATCAGAAATATAGAAAGAAGTGGTGAACCAATTGAAATCAAGATTCCTGGCAGAATAAAGACTTCAAGGTTGAATAGAACGCGGCTTACGCTGGTTATTCCATACTTCAATACAAGTAAAATCATTTGCCCGGATCCAACATTGGACGCATACTTGGATAGGACTAGTAATTTACGAGGTGCGGAAACACAGTTGTTTATAGCTCTCAAAAAAACCCCACAAGAAAGTATCAAGTCAGACATTGAGTCGGTGGATAAAGAAGACTCTTGAAGACAGTGGAGTAGATACTGACATCTTCGATGCGTACAGTACTCGGCATACTCCAACTTTAGTGGCATTGGGGCATTGATGCCATCAAGAAAGCTGCAGGTTGGACAGAAAAATCGAAGATTTTCACAAGATTTTACGACCGTGATGTTAGTAAACAAAAAGGTTCATTTGCAGAGTCTGTCCTGAATAGAAAAATTCAGTAATTATTCGTTTTAATAACATTCCTTGAAACCATTGTTCGAGTTTCTTCGTATTAACATATAGAATAAAAATTTATTCGTGGAATTTCTTAAATAATTAACTCCTGCCGTAACGTACTTTAAACAACTACAAATTTGATCTTTGAGGAAAAGGCGCGAAACACAATTTAATGATTTAACGAACTTACCTGTAAGTGAAAATCTATCATAATTGTATAAAGCGCCTTTTCCGGAGAAGATCAATCCCACCCATTGTGATTCCCTCGAATATCTTTATGAGTCATAAACAAATAAGACCCTAATAAATGTTACGGCAGCTTTTTGAAAACATGAGTAGCAGAGTCTACAAGATACATGAACACAGACCATTACGGAAAGTTTTTTTTTTAACTGTAAAGATTGTGACGACATCGGTGCATCGTAGACGCACTACAAATTTGATCTTCTTCAGAATAGGCGCTTCATACAATTATGATAGAACTTCACTTACAGGTAAGTTCGTTTAATCATTAAATTATAGTAGTCGACATCCTCGCAAGCTTTTCATACAACTGTAGGGAGGAACAATGGCCGCGCGACTTTTTGAGAAAACTCGAAAAGTTTTGAAGATCATCCTGGAGGGTTTCTTAAAGAAACATTTTTTTCTTTCAAACTTTTTTTCATAACTTGCGTTGTTTGGCTAAAAATTCTCATTTTCGTTTATAGTTTTGAATTTTGAAAATGCCAAAACTTCGACAAGTTTGATTTGATCGAAAAAAAAAATGATGAAGATAAATTGTTTTACTTTTTACCTACTACGAGAAACCGTACTTACAGTTTTTGAATCTTGGAAAAGAATATCCAAAAAATTTTTTAAAATGCTCCCCCTCTTCTATTTTCGATCCGAAATAGCTGGTCAACGAACTTTTTGGTCTTTTTGGTCTTTTTGGTCCCTTAAAACGGGTGCCAAAGCACGATCGAATATGATCATTCTTCCGGAAGTTTTCGAGTTCAGAGATTATTTTCAATTATTTGTTGCACGATGAAGATTGGAATTTTTGATTTTTTGAGAAAATCCAAAAAGTTGTATTCACGATCTTGTAGGGCTCCCAAGAAGAAACATTTTTTCTCTCTGACTGTCTTTTCAATCTTGCGTTATTTGGCTGAAAATTCTCATTTACTTTTATATTTTTGGATTTTGAAAATACCATAACTCTGAAAATTTTGTTTTTATCGAAAAAAATGATTAGGTTAAATTGTTTCGCTTTTTACGTGCTACAAGAAATTGTACTATTAATTTTGGAGTCTTGGAAAAAAAGTAAAAAAAAAATGTTCAAAATGCTCCCTCTCTTTGATTTTCCATCAAAAACAGCTGCTTAACGAACGTGACCTGTCTTTTTGGTCCTCCAAAATGTGTGCCGAAGGGCAATCTAATCCGATAAGTTTTTCAAAAGTTATGGAGTACAGACGACAACGACAACGACAACGAAAACGACGACGACAACAGACAGAAACCAACGTAAAAACTACTTTTTCGGAATTAGGAGGTCCTCAAACGAGGAGATATCATAAATTCCGCGAAAGTCAATTTTCACATAAGACCAATACCTCCTCATTATGATGAGAATGTAAAAACTCTTGTCACTATGTTTGTCGCCACTAAACTCCGAAACTAATGAACCAATCTTGATGAAATTATATGCAATGTGTGAACTTGAGTCCAACTTAGAAGATAGAATAGTTTTTACCTCTATTAACTTCCTCAATATTTTCCTTTTGCGAATCAAATAGTTGTCAGAGGAAAAAAGTTGTATTTGTTTGTAAGTTCTATAATTTTTCAACACATTACAGTGTAAGTTATTTTATTGAGCAAACACTTCAATATTTTACCTAATATAGGTTGGGTAAGCCATCAATAGATGGCGTCATGTTTCAATTTCTTGATGCTACAATTTATTCCAAGTCACATGTTTTTCACACATTGAAATACGTATATCATTTTTTTATTTTAATATAATTGTGTTGTGTATCGTGAAAATACAAAATAATAATATTATTAATAACATACTTAATTTGGTGGTATTGAATAGTTTAGTATAATAATAATTCGACGCATTAAAAGTCACAGCAAAGCGTGCCAAGGTCTGTTAGTATAATGATAAATATACCAGTAGCTTAAAACGAGGGAAGTTAGGAAACTTGGGTTTCCAACTCCCTAAACCGGAATTTCTTGTTCTTGTTTTAATCCGATTCTCTTCAGGGACTATTTAAATCTAAGCTTTTGGCATGTAGAAATACGCTATTCAATAGAAATAATAGGACTCTAATTTCATTTTATAAGAATGAGAAAATGAAGATCATTGGATTTTATGGTTTGGAATGACTATTGAATCAGGCTACGAAACCGTCTTTGCTGGGCATACGCACATTTAACTAGTTTCCACACTGAAAAGAAAGTTTTTTCCCAACTAGGAAATTTTTCCCTACCCTAAAGAAACTGGTATTTTAGTTATAAAAAACCAAAGTTTTTTTCCCTCACTAATAAGTAAGCTGATTGTAGCCGATCAAGTAGGCGATAGTTTCTCGTTGGTGAGAGGAGTAAGACAAGGGTTCCTCTAAATCCACTCTTATGCAACATCTTGATCTCGGACTTGGAAGAAAGAATGAAAAGAAAAGGATGGGGAGGTGTAAAGATGAGAAAAATAAAGATATATACACTGGCATACACAGATGATATAGTAATGATGGCAGAAGATGAAGAGGGAATGGTGGGGTTAAAAACAGGATTGGAGGAATACTTAGATGAGAAGAAATTAAAATTGAATGTAGGGAAGACGAAGATAATGAGGTTAAGAAAAGGAGAGGGAAGGAAAAAAGTATGGACTCAGAGATGGAAGGGAGTGAAGATAAAAGAAGTAAAGGAGTTTAAATATTTGGGATACACCTTGCAAACAAATGGAGACCATAAGGCACATATAAGAGAAAGAATAAAAAAAGCGGCAGGTTTAATGAAGCAGGTATGGGGTATAGGAAAAAGAAGATTCAAGAAAGATTGGAAAAGAAGAATGTGGTTGTTTGATACTCTAGTATGGCCGGTTTTAGGATATGGAGCAGAAATATGGGGAAGGAAGGAAAGGGAAGAGATGGCAAGGTTACAAGAACGATATGCGACATGGACGTTAGGAGTGGATTGGAGGACACCTGTATATATGGTGAGAGAGCAAACGCAAAGGGATAAATTAAGTATTAGAGCAGGGGAAAGGGCATGGAAATTTGAAAAAACCTGAGGGAGGGAAGGGGAGGAGAGTTAGCTAAAGAATGTCTGAAGGAGGTGGAAGGAAGAAGAGGTAGAGAGATTGAGTTAACGAAATGGGAAGAGGAGAGAAGGAAGTTTCTTGCGGAGAGAAATATAGGAGAGGGAATTGGAGTATGCTTTGAAGGATTAAAAGAAAGGGATAAGGAAAATCAATTATTAGAAAGACGGGGAAGGATTAAGAAGTCAAAATACAATAAATGGTATGAGGTAATGAAAAAGGAAGGACTACCAAAGTATTCGGAGAAGGGGTGGGGAGAGAAGAGATGGACAAGAATAGCAAGATTTAGATTGGGGAACGAGGTGAGGGAAGCAAGGTATTGGGAAGAAAATGAGAAAAGAAAGTGTAGAATATGTAAATGGGGAGAAGAAACATGGGAACATGTGTGGGAAGGATGTATGAGAGGAATGGAAGACAAAGGAAGCTGGCAAGAGAACGTTGTAATGATTCTGGGGGAGGAAGGACAGGGGAAGGAGTGGATGAGGGAGTTGGAGGAAGCAAGAAGAGCGAATGAGATAGAATTACAGAGTGAAGGTTAGGCTGCGCTCTTTTGTTTTCGCCCGTACGCTCAAATCGATAATCGATAAAAATGCTGAAGCACTCGATCACTCGTAGTTCTCCCGATCACTCGCTCGCTCGCTCGTCGTACTCTAGACGCCCCATCTCGTTGCGTTATGCGTAGAGAGAAGAATTTCATGTGTATATCTGTATATATTAGAAAATAAGTTAGGCTAAGAGAAAAGAAAAAAATTTGTTGTATATAAAGAAATGGAAGTTATGTAAACCCTTACGGGACACATTATGGATAAGCAAGTAAGCTGATTGGGAAAAAACTCGGGTTCCTTGACAGCAAAATACCAAAATAAAAATAAGGCTAACTTAACATCACTTGGTTCAGACAGATTCGAGTGATAATTATTTTACATTATTATCTGCCTTTTTTATCATGACTAATATATCAAAAATAAATTCATAAATAAATTATTAGAAAATCCAACTTTCAGTTACTTTAACGGCTGGATTCATTATTTCATTTCATTATTTATTTGATAAATTTGTACATTGGAGAACGCATCAAAAACTTGCAAATTATTGCTAATTTCAGTGTTTTAATAAACGAAATTACAATGACGACAATTTATTACTAGAAAAGAATGTTTTACTAACTCACATTATGAATTTTTTATAAAAATAAGTAATAACTTTTGATAAAATGTCTATATCTATATCTATATTTACAGTCCACATTAGGCTTTAGCTATGGAAAGAACTTTGGTATTCTCGGGAGCAAAATATCAGGTTTTCAATATTTAGAAACTTATACTTTTTTTCAGTGCAGTGAATTTTTTTTTATACCACCAGTGATCGGAAGGTAACTGATTTTTCGAGCGTGTTAGTGGGTATCAAAATCAATCAAACCATTTTTGATGTAATGGAAAATAGAACAGCCTGGAATCTTTGGCAAGATAGTACTACTTCATTCCTAAACAAAAAAATTAGGCCCATTCATGAAAAAAGGATCATAATGTGTAGGACAAAGGTGCCCACAGGGAGTCAGGAAAATTCAAACTATATTTTTTATGTAACAGTGCTCTATAAAGTTTTTAACCGAGGGAACTTTCATAAACAACGTGGCTCAATTTTTACCTACGGGGGTGGTTGATGAAAAGCTACCTTAAGGCTACGTTGAAGGGTAGGGGGGTACAAAGTGCAGGATACGTAGCCCTTTTACCCCTTATAAAGATGATGAAAATAGTTATTTTAGACAGTGCCTAATGTTTAAAATATTTATTTCACATGTTCAATGATTGACATTATATTTAACTTGATACGTCAAATTTAGAAATCATTTATTTGTAATAAATTAGTTAGTGATAATCAAAATCAGGATGGCGACTTGACCGGGAAAACCCCGGGAAAAACCGGAAGAAGACTGGAAATTTACTTGACTCAACCTAGACTATTCAAAATTCTACCGAAAAGAATACGAGATATGACCGCTTTCTGTTTATGAATCAAAAAGATATCTTATCATTTGATTTAAAAAATGTGACGTTCCTTTAATCCGATTCTCAAAATATTTAATAAATATATACTCCATGAGAGGAAGAATTTTTTTTTTCACATTGAGAGAAAAAAGTTTTGCAAATTTGTTGCTCTGTAAGATTTTTTTAACTGATTCAAATTTGATAATGAAATGGATGATAGCCCAAATATACAGAAAAAATTAGTATCAAAATTTCTTCAAAAAAATTTATTCATCACGTTTTATTTGTTTTTTTTCTCATTTATCTGACTTGGGACAAGGAATTTCAGAAATTATTCGAGTTTTTATTCTGAGGTAGAGTTTCAGTGAAGAAATATGTTTCTACTTTGAACAAATAATTTTTTACATTGAACGGGAACTTTTTAAACTAATTATGATTCGGATTTAGAGGGAAGGAATTTAGAAAAATCCTCCCTCTAATTCAAAATTCGTCACAACTTTAAAGTCCCCTTTTCTTAATTTCTAATGCAGAAAGTACTTCAAGCAGTAATAATTAGAGTATCAGTACTGTTACGATGAAGAAATATTTCTGAATTAGGGCAGAAAACTTGTTTACATTGTTTATTGCAAATTCATCCTTTTTGAGTTGAAAAATTAACCACTTGTTTGAAATTAAAACTTGTTTGTTGAAAATCAATTTTTTTGGTTGAAGTGGCAATATTGTGATTCGAAATTCACTTCTGGTTGAAATTGTCACTAAATTCTCTCATTTTTTGTTGGAAATTAATTCATCTTTTTTTGGTGAAAATTCAAGTATTCAGTTGAACATTCATTTTTAAATTCGAAAATTGTACTATTTCCTGAAAAGTTGATTTTCTTGTAGATAATTATCTCTTTGCCCGGAAATTAATATTCTTCTCCAAAAATTTTCTTTACGGTTAACAATTCAAGTTATACGTCAAACATTTTTCATTTTAGTCGAACATTCATCCAGTTGGAAACTCTACTGATGAGTTTACCTGTTCCAATTTTCGTAACATATAGGAAGCTTTAATCCGAGTTTTCGACCATCATCCCTTTGCAGGTTGTCCGCCATCTTGAATTAAGGGGTGCTTTCTTGTTTCGCGTATAACAGTCGTATTTTTAATTTAATCAGGAAAATGAAAAATATCATTTTTCATGAAAAAAATATGATCTACAAATTAGTATATTTAATGTTTCCTCGTATTTTGCCTATTTGTTGCCTAAAAATCGATTATGAAAATAAAAAGAGGGTTGCAATTTTTTTTAGATCGAATCTCTTTTTTGGTTTAGGTGCTATCGCAAAATTTTGAGACCAAAAGTTTTAACTCACATGATACTCTACAACTTTTGAATGAAACTTTTATTTTGTAAGAGTAATTGTTTACTTACCGTAGCGTCTGAAAGTTGCGCGCACCGTCACTCGGTAGTTGGTAGTGCTGAATTGCGAGCGCTGTGTTGTACTAAATTATTCCAAGTTTCGTTGATGGAATGGAGCTCATTATTCTTTCTCTTGTTTTTTCATTTCTTTTAATTGAATATAATTTTGAAAATTTTTTTGTGTGCATGATTAATATTGCAATTATCTTTTATTTGTTATTCAGATTTGAATTTTTCTTATTTTCAAACTCAACGTTAATTGATGCAGTTGTATCGAACCTCAGTTGAAATAATATTTGTATGATAATGTTAAAATTGGATTAAGGTTCACAAAAGAATGGAAATCAATATGTCATTAAATCAGAAATTTTTGCCTCGGCTCTAGGCCATCATCAGTCATTTATTTCTAAAATTTGAGTACAACAAATTTCTGATTTGTGGAAATATATAATTCTATAGTAAAAATAGTTTTTTGTAGGTATAAATTAGGATAAAAAATGTTAAAACTCTTTAGTGATTGAAAATAAAAAAATTAATTATTTTTGATAACATTACGAGAACTATTGTTATCAAAAAAAATTTGTAGCCTCTCAAACATTCAAAATTCGTGTTTTTTAGTCCGTGTTGCGACTGTAAAAATGGCACTTTTTGAGACAGTACAACTGCGCATGCGCAGCCCTTTTTTCGGCTATCAGCTGCCTGAAAATGAGCTTATGTGATTCAAGACGGTGGCGCGGTAGCAAACGTATATAGTAAACAAGTGCCGTGTTCACAGTTGTTTGCGTGTGTGTGATAAATGACCTTTCTTTCGTTTGTATTCATATATATAAATGTCAGTTATGTAATTACATTCACGTTATTAAAAAACGCTTATTTTTAATATTCTCGACTGTTTTGAGGCCCAGCCACACAATGTACTATTATTTATTTATTTTTAATCACCAAAGAGTTTTAACATTCTTTGTCCTAATTTATACCTAAAAAAACTATTTCCTCTATAAAATTATATATTTCGACGAACCAAAAATTTTTTATGCTTAAATTTCAGAAATAAATCACCGATGAGGGCCCATAACAGAGGCCGAAACCTCTGATTCAATGACAACTTGACTTCAATTCTTTTGTGACCCTAAAGCCAATTTTACCATCAACATACAAATATTATTTAAACTTAACTTTGATTATTTTTTGTTGGAATTGCAATTATTTACTATTTTTCAATATATTTTAAACGATTATCCATATGATTTCTCTTGTTTGTTGGAAGATCAAATAAAAAATTCTCAAAAATGAAGAGTGAGAAAATTTGTACAGCGATTCGATAACAAAACTTATTTTTGTTTCATAAATTAACAAAAAATTGCCTTTTTTCATTTTCCCCAGTTGAAAATAATTTGGTCTCACGTCCGATCTGACATGAAAGTAATATTGGAAACTGGCCATATTTTATTTCTAACAGGGAAAATTCCAACCCTCTTTTTGTTTGTATTATCGATTTTCAAGCAACAAATAAGCAAAATACGAGAAAACATCAAATATACTAATTTGCAGATCTTATTTCTTTCATGAAAAATGGTATCTCCTATTTTCTTGATTAAATTTTAATGACGACTGTTTTACGCGATACAAGTAATCACCCCTTATTTCAAGATGGCGGACAATCTGCCAAGGGTTGCAAAAACTCGGATTTAAGCTTCCTATATGAAACCCTAAAGATGGCCAAAAATTTTTTCTTACCCAATGTATTGCAATAAAAAAATCTAAATAGACTGGAATACATAGCTTTTTCCCATACATAAGAAATTGCGCGTCAAAAACACCTGATAAGCTTCTAACATTAAGACGAATGGAAAGTTTATTCTGAGAGTAAATTTGGATATACTTCCGAAAAGCACCCACCGACGATTTTCTTGAAAGTACGTATACTTACGTATTTTGATGCGCTGAT